>ML778992.1:306405-320678 GCA_009831015.1 Picea engelmannii
AGCTTAGATCCCTAGACGTTTCTGGGTGCTCCGAGTTAGAAGAGCTGCCAAGTATGGAAGCGTTGGTATCTTTGGAGAAGGTGCGGGCAGGCGATTGTGGGAAGCTGAAGAACATACGGGGGTTGGCGCAGGCGACAAAGCTTCGGAAGCTGGGTGTTAGTAAGTGCTATGAGTTAGAAGAGGTGGAAGGTGTTGAACATTGTACCTGGCTGGAGATGCTTGATGTCTCTCACTGCCCCAAATTAAAATGTCCGGTGTGGGAGTAGTGGACCATCTCTGCGGAGGATTAAGGAGGGATGCTAATGATATGAAAAGCAAAAGCCAATGAAAAGAAAGAAGAAGCATTTTGCAATTAGAGGATAATTTGATCATACAATAGACTGTCATAATGCTCAGAAATATGTTGTTCTTTTTTAATAGTACAACGCTCTCTCTGTTGCACAGGTCTATTCACTGTTAGACAGGTATATTCACATTTTTGCTATGTTGAGTACATGGTCCTCGATCTTCTTATTATAAATTTAAAGTAATTTAATAGATTATTATGAAAAAATTTAATTAAGTATTATTAATAAATTTAAAGTAATTTAATTAATTAGGTTAAAGAGGAGATAAATTAAGTTTTTGTTTTTGTGGAGAATAATTATAAATTTAAAGTAATTTAATCGATTATTATTAAAAAATTCAATTAAGTATTATTAATAAATTTAAAGTAACTTAATTAATTAGGTTAAGGAGGAGATAAATTAAGTTTTTGTTTTTGTGGAGAATAATTTGTTGTTGTAGATGTTTCAAAATTTCTGACATAGTTCATATTAAGAAATCGCCAGAAATCGCTGTAAACAGAATAATTTGTATTAAATTTTCGATGAACACTCCATTATCATTAACTAAAAACCATGCTTAAAAAATTTATATTTAAAATAAAATAAAATAATATTTAATATTTCATATGTGCTTGATACCCGTATTTAAAGAAATCATTAATAGTTTAAGTCCTGACCATGTCTCTCTTTTTTACAATGATCCAAATAAAATCAGTGCTGATCACTAGAAAACCTATAAAGACAAAATAAAACATTGATGAGCACTTCTAGGACTTGTATCAGTGCTGATCAGCTTCTTTTACAAAACAAAACAATCCTATGAAGACATTAAAAATTTAATCTTACAGCCAACATTACAAAATTAATCTTATAACTAATATCCCCTGAGGATTATTTTTTTAAATGAATAAAATATAAAATATAATAAATTCATAAAAGTCAAATCTTCAATTTTTTAATCTATCTCAATAAAATTTAAAATAAATTAATAATTCTTTATATTTTTATTAATTAATCTTTTATCATTATCAATAATAAATAAATAAATTCTTTACATTTTATTAATTAATATTTTATCATTATCAATGTATTATATATGATTTCATATTTTTTTTTATTTGTTAATTTGTGCGGGACTTGTTGGTTACGTAATTAATCTGTGACTTGAGAAACCGTTGTTGGTTACGTAATTAACCTGTGGCTTGAGAAACCGCGACTCGAGCCCTTAAAATGGTTGGATTTTGACTTTAACATCACGGAGTGGCTTAATAACACACTCCGTCACCAACTGTTCTACACCTCGGAGACAATATATGATTTCATATTAGAGTTATCATTAAATGTCTATTTTATCTTTTTATAAAATAATTTTATCTTTTTATCATGTCTAAATAAGGATTAAATAATTTCATATTCTTTTTTTAAGCTAAAATAATAATACATTTTATTAATATTATAAGTAAATTAATTTTCAAGAATATTTTAAAAATATTTTATATATTTTATAAAATTTAAAGAAAAGAATGATTTTTATGTTTTTATAAAATGATTTCTTTTTAAAATTATTTAATTTTTATATTTTATAAAATATAAATAAAAAGAATTATTTTTATGTTTTTATAAAATTCAAAAAAATTGATTGGTATGAAATAAAACAATATGATGATGATAATTAACCTCCACTAAAACCAAATTAGTGTGAATCGTTATGTTTTTTTCTTTCACACTCTTTATGTTCAAACTTTAAAAAAATTGTAAAATTTAGGATTCAATAAATTTAGTTTATTAATAAAATCTGGATTTGATATGGTTTAAAACTCAATTATGTAATTTTTATTTTAACTAAAACGGGTAATTTTATTTGATAATTGAAACCAGTTGGGCCTAGGCCAAATCAACCATCATTACAAGGGAACAACTTCCCACTTAACTTAAGTACAACTTGTCCCATTCTTACAAAGTTATGAGGTGAAGAGGAGCCAAATCTAAGGGATGGGAATCCACAAGGGGGCTTCGTCTGTTTTGCTGAATTCACCTAAGGGAAATAGGCAACCCATATTCGCCTTTGCATCTGTTTCCTTGTTCGATCCACGAAGGATGTGGAAAAAGAGAGAGGAGGAGAAGTCTTGCAGCACTTGTCGAAGCCTTTGCAATGTCTTATTGATCACTGGATTGCTGAAGTGATCATTCGTATTCAAAATCTTAATCAGGATTTCAGAGTCGCCAAAAAATTGTATTTCTTTAATGCCATTTTCACGCGCTATCTGACAAGCTTTTAGCAGCCCGAGAATTTAAGCCTGGTTATTTGATCTCTGGCCAAGTCCCCAACTGAAGCTATCTTTTCGGGATCCCTCTGAGGGGTAAATCACTTTGCCTACTCCTGCGTTCCTTGGGTTTCCTTTGGAGGCGCCATCGAAAAAGACCGAGGCTATGCCTTACCTCCTCCACCAAGCTTGAAAAACTGCATCCTTGTCTCGCAAACGCCATCCTAGAGTGATAGAGGGGCGTACAGAGGTTTGTTTTCTGTCTTGGAAAGTGAATGTTCCAATCCATTTCTTTTCTTCAAGTAGGAGAGTATTTTTTTTTCTTGAAGGGATGTTTTGCCACTGTTTCAAGAAGAAGAGCTTTTTCTTTAGCAACCACCGTTGGGGGGGAAGGTAGAGTGTTGTTGAATATCTGATCGTTTCTGGCTAGCCATAGTTTCTAGCTTGTGTATTTGGGGATGGCCTGCCAAATTCTTTTCCAATTTGCACTATTCTGTATCTCTTGAGGATAGCACGCCTTCTAGGAGGAGAATAAGTTAACCACTGAGATCTGTATTGGGACTGTGACATTAAGGGCTTGAAGGGAGATCTTCCAAACTTCTTGGACAAAAGGACAATCCAAAAACAGATGATCCATCGTTTCCAAAGCATTACAACACATGGAGCATCTATGAGGACTGATAATGCCTCTTTTTGACAGATTTTCGCCTGTCAAAACTTTCATGTGCATTAAAACCCAATAGAAGAAGTTTACTTTAGGAAGGCCGAGAGGATCCTAGACCTGCTTCCAGAGGGTTGCTGACTCAATCAAAGCTTGGGGGGGATTGAAGAGAAGAAAATCCTTGGGCTACGGTGAAGAAACCGGACTTGCCCCAACCCCATTTATTTGACAACAACAGGTGGACAGGAGCTAATCCCGTCAGCACAGCTAGGATGAAAGTTTTTTTTGTTTGCAAGTGATCTGGAACGCCCGAAAGGTCCCAACTCCGCTAGCTCCCTAAGGCGTCCCATGAAGATATGTTTGCCACTTTGATGAACCTGTGCTGAGATAGCCACTCGTGGATTTCCTGGAAATTGTTTGAAACGTTGAGGGGTGCGTTACCCATGATGCTGTCTTGCCACAACATGGTTTTTTTCCCATTCCCTGGGATTCGATAAAGATGCTTTTAGAATGAATCAAGTCCGCAACGACAGAGATTCCAGATCAGAGTGCCTTTGGGAGTATTTTCTTTATGGAGATTTCTCATAGAGACACCATGGAGGTATTTTTTCCTTAGGAGTTTACTTACAGGGTGCCGACGATTTGCATAAAGTTTTCAAAGGATTTTGCCACCCAGTGCCAGGTTTGCAAGCTTGGGATCTCTAACCTGTAAGCCACCTTCAAAATATGGGCATTTGACAATTTCCCAATCAACCAAGTGGTATTTATTTTGATTTCCTTTACCTCCACACCAAAGAAAGTCTCGAATCATCTTTGAAATCTGAGGCATGATCGCCTTTGGGGCCAAAAGGAAGGAGGCCTGGTAGATTGGCAAGGAGGACATGACTGATTTAATGAGGGTCAGTTTCCTAGCATTGGTGAGCCATTATCCACCCCACGCTGAGATTTTTTCTTTGAATTTGCTTATAACTTCTGTCCACAACGAAGACTTGTTGGAGCCCAGAGTTAGGGGGAATCCTAGATATTTTATTTTTTCCCAAGAAGCATAGCCCAAGAACCCCAAGTAAAGGGCAATTCGATGAATGGTTTGATGTTCTACATTCCACCCATACACTACACTTTTCCTTTTATTGATGAGCGCTCTGGAGATACTGCAGAAGCTTTGTAGAATTTCGCTGAAGTTTTTTGCAATCTTTATGGAGGCTTCGCCCAACATGAGGGAATCGTCTGCAAAAAGGACATGATTTATTGGATCAAAGCCCTTCGACAACCTAATGCCTGGGACTGATCCAACCATCTTTTCAGCAGTCAACTTCCTACTTAATGAATCTGCCATCAAGATGTACAGGAAGGGGGAAAGAGGGCAGCCTTGCCTTAATCCCCTCGAAGCTTGAAAATAATTAGCCGGTCTGCCATTCACTAGGGGGGCTATCCAAGGATTTTCAGTACAAGATTTGATGAAAATAACAAAGTCAGAACATAAACCAAAAGAGAGAAGGACTTTATAAAGGAAGGAGAGGTTTAACCGGTCGAATGCATTTGCCATGTCGAGCTTTATCAGCATCCCTTGCTCCTGCCATTGGTGACTGGAGTGCATGGCTTCTTGTACCTGAATTACAATGTCTAGAATATGTCTCCCTTTGAAAAATCCACCTTGCATGGGAAAAATGAGATTCTCTAGCAGAGGCTTTATTCTATTTGCCAATATCTTGGACAAAATTTTGTAAGAAACATTGTAGAGTGAGATAGCCTGAATCTTTCGAAGGAACTCAGATTAACTTCTTTGGGGATTAAAGATAGGAAAGTGGAGTTAGTGCTGCCTCCCACTTTGGCTCTTTGATGGAAAGATTTAATTATTCTCAGCAAATCAGTCTTGATTATGTCCCAACATGCTCTGTAAAAATGGATTGAGAAACCATCTAGCCCTGGAGCTTTGTCGGGCTCCATGGACCAGATGACATTGCAGATTTCTTCTTCAATAAATGTCTTCATGAGGACTGTATTGTCATCCCTGCTGACAAGAGAGGGAATCTATGAGAGGAAGTCTGAGGTAACCTCTTCACAGTCGGAGCCTTCTTCCTTGTAAAGGTTCTGAAAGTGTATTTTTGCTGCAACTTTGAGCTGATCAAAACCTTTGTGTATCGATCCATCTGTGGAGGCAATTTCAGAAATGTGATTTCGGGAAAGGTGGGCTCTGAACTGCCGATGAAAGTAGGAGGTGTTTCGGTCTCCATCTTTTAGCCACAAGCTTCGAGACTTAAGCCTCCAATACTCTTCTTCAGGGTGAAAAACACATAAAGTTTTGCTTTGGGCAGCTTGTTCTTTCTCTAAATCTGAGTTGTAGATGTCGTTGATCTCTATTTCCAATTGCAAATCTGATAACTGTTGAACAATATCTTGTTTGAGACTAAAGGGGGTGTTAATGGGATTTTTGACCCAATCTTTCAATGCATGTTTTGTTCCCTTTAATCTCTACTCCCACACAAAGCTTGGAGACCCTGTAATTGGAGAGGACCAAGCTGAATGGACAGTTTCTAGAAAACCCTCCTTATCTATCCAAAGTGGGATGAAACAGAAAGGAATTGGGCCCATATTTTCCTCTTCTTCCAAATTCAAGAGGATAGGTTTGTGGTCGGAAGTCAATTTTGGGAGAATCTTGGAGGAGATTAACCTCGTTTCTTGCAGAAACAAGCTCTGAGTTAAGAACCTATCCAAGCAAGCTGAGATGTGATCAACCCCGACTCTGTTATTTGTCCAGGTGTAGAGTCCTTTTGAAGGCTTGAAGTTAAGGAGATCCCACTGATGAACTAGATCCTCAATGAAGGGGAGCATTTGGTCCCTGCCACTGTTGCCTCCTCTCTTTTATTTTGGTTTGAATACTAAGTTTAGATCTTCATCTAGAATCATATTCGAAGGAGAGAAGATCTCTAAAAAGTCTGCTAAATATTGCCAACAATCTTTCTTTTCGGAATACAGGACATGAACATAAAGATTTAAGAGTGAGAGGGAAAGCTTACTTGAAGTGTGTCGGAGTTTGGTGAAAATCCAATGTTGAGTCTCGAAAGAGCTTTCTAAGTGAAACTTGTCCTTCGCCCATAGAGTTGCGAGGCCACCTGAGGAACCCCTAGTGTTGATGGCTTTCCCTGTGTTTTTCTTCCATTTCTGGTTGCTGATTTCTAGAAGGGTTTCCCCTTCAATTTTAGTCTCTTAGAGCAAGAGGATCTTGGGAGACTCAATTTTCAAAAGGTCTTTGATTGCTTCAGCCTTCAATGGATTCCCCAAGCCTTTGCAATTCCAAGAGACTATACACATAATTTACTGGGGTTGGAGTGGGTAGGACCTCCCTTGGGGGGCCTTGTTTTGGTGTTTCTTTCGATGGACATTTCAATGGTGGATTAGCTTCCTTGCATTTTTTGCCTCTTTGTTTCTTCTTCTCTGGCTTCCTTATGAGATTTCCTCCCTGCTCTTTTTGAGGGCCTCTCAAAAGACTCTTCTTCCGAAGATCCAAAGGTTTCTTTTTTATCATTTCTGTGTAGGAGGGGGAGGAGGAGATTCCAATTGGGGCCTCGGATTGGGTTGCCTCTACATTGTCTTTTTCCACTATGGGAGGAAGGAGCTGCTGCTCAAGTTCCTCGATCATTTGATCAAAAATTTATGAAGCATTGCTGAGGGTTTCAAAAGGGTTTTTAGAAGCCTCTGAAACTGGAGGGGCTGAGCTCCCTTCCCCAAGAAATTTCCCTGTGGTATGGGCACTAGACCCCATTGGCACCCCTTTCCCTTTGGCTATGTTGTTATACTTTGGTGGGGCTGCTTTCTGAATGTGTGTCCATTGATCGCCTTTCGAAATCTCCATCTCTTCCTTGACCTTCTTTTTGCAATGCTAGGAAAAATATTCGTAGCCATGGCAATACCTGCATTTAAATGGGAGTCATTCATAATCCAGTTCTTGGATGTGAGACCAGTTTGCGACCTTTAATTGAATGGCTTCTGGGAGCCCCACCTCCAAATCAACTTCGACGCATATTCTTGCACATGAATATTGTTCCTTTCTCTCTTCTTTGTCAATGTATTTGCTGAGGGTGTTTCCAATGGATTCTAATGACTTCGGCTTCAAACAATGCAAGGGTAAATGAGGAAGGCACACCCAGACTGGAGTAACCGAGGGTACATCTTGCGTCAGATCGAAATCTGGAGACCATTTGTTTAGGTACATATCCCTAGGGTCCATAAAATATGGTCCATTCTTGAAGATGAGATTTCTATCTTCTAGATTTTTAAAGACGAATATGAAGAATCCCTTGCCAACAAGGTGGCTTCTGATGCCTATTTTGACTAGAGGATTCCAGTTCCTCCACACTCACACATCTACGGCATTGGGAGAAGGCCATAAGCCAGTGAACTGTCCAATGAGCCCATGTTTAGCTAAGTTCAATGTAGATCGACATGTTTCTTCTGCTGGGAGGGCGACTGAAGAAATGTTATCCATCTTTTTGACAAATTTATGCTGCGTCTCTAAGATAGGGCATTCGCTGTTAGCCGCGACCAGCTTCCTGAAGGCTGCGATCTCTGAAAGGAGAGGGGGGAGGGGCCTTGGGGCCCCCTCCTGGGGCCATGGCGATGAGGGCAGGTGGAGGGAGGGGCGCACCAGTGCAGGCATGCACATGTGCGGGAAATATGTTTCTCTTAATTATGTAAAATTTACAATTTAAAAGAATATGCTAAAAAAATACTTCCTCAAAATTAAACCATAAGTATTCAAAATTACATAGGAACATAATGCTTAATAAATTTAGGATTAAATATTTGCAATCTCCAATATTTAAACATTCAACTTCTACTTTTTAGAACACATTATATATATAGATTTTATATAAAAATTAAATTAAAAAAATGATTTTATTTGTTATAAATTTATAAATATTACAATTACAATTAATAATAATTAATAGAGAAATACATTTTTTTAATGAAAAATATGTCGAATATGTTTGTTTTTCTTTATGAAATTTATTCCCTAACATTTTCTCATTTCTTATAATTTTATAAATTTTTAATTAATTACGAAAAATGTGTAAGTTATAAATATGAAATTAAATTAGTTTAAAATATTAAAAGAATTTTTGAATTAATTTTGTAAAATTTATAATAAAGATGAAGTTTAAGATAAATTATATGAGATATATTCTTACCCTAATGTAATTATTCAAAAATTTATATGAACAAAAATAAAATAAGTTTGATATTTTTATTTTTACTATGTTTAAATATAAATATAAATTTATAAAATAATTAGTCAATTTTTTTTTATATTAAATATAAATATAAATTTATAAAATAATTAGTCAATTTTTTTTTTATATTATTGGTTTTTAGGAGATCAAACATTATTGTTTTTCTCTATGATGTCAAAAGTCCATGAGAATGAACATTATTGTGCCTCTCAACATGTGACAATATGAATATATTAGTCCAACAAAGATAGAGGATATATATATCTTGGAAGCAAAGTGTAGCATGTTAAGGAATTTGTCACTCAATCTTCGCAAAGACTCCTTCTCTTCAACGTTAAACAACAACATGTCTATTAATTATGTCCAAGTAGAATTTAAAGAAGAGGAAATTGTTCACCAACTAAAGGAAGACATGGATATTGAGCAATGGAATTCTCTCCCATTTGATGTTGGTAAGGAAGAGGCAATCAATGAATATGTATTTCATTAGTTTTATATTTTTCAAAGTTATTTGATTACTAGGAGTTTTTGTTAAACACATTACCTACACGAAAACATGGGAATAAATAATTATAGTCTATAGAAAAATATCTTATGTAGTCTTTAAGAGTTGTCTATTTTGTGAAAGAATCTTTAAATAAACCCTTTCTGTAAGATTGTTGTTAGTTTGACTACTGTTAGATTTTACTGCGCCTAAGGTCCGGTCTATTGTTTACACAATTATACACAAATTTACCCAATTTGAACTGTAAACATAAACACACTAGGATGCCTAACTAGTTTAGCACAACAAAACATAAAACTTGCAATTAGATCATGCACATGTACAGTAAGGAGATTATGTCTCGAGGCCCTTAGGTTGCAGATATGGAGTGCTGAGAGACTACATGACCAATGATATCCTTTTGCACAGATGGAGACCCTTCTCACCACCACAGAGGTCGTAGATTTTCAGATGGCATCCACTACATCAACTGGCTTCCGGAAGGCAGTGGGCCTTGCTCCATGAGGTACAGGTCAGTATTATGGTGAGCATCATTCCAATATTTAAGGAATTTAAGTATGTTGTATCTTAGATTGCTTTAGATTTCATGATATATGCTTGGACATTATGCCTTTTTCCCTGCTTCACCTTGGTGGTTGACATTGTTCCCTAGTAAGTGGTCTCCCTTGGGGATGGGTTTGCTACTAGGAACTCCCTTGAAGAGCCATCGTACTGTTCCCGACCATACTTACCACTTTCCATCACTATTTTCCCCCATTTCCTTATCTCTTGGGATTTTAGGGTGTATTGACCCAAGAAGGGGTTGTCCCTCAATCTATGGGAAGAAGGGGTTGAAGGCCCAGAGGGATTGATGTTGGGTAAAATATAAAAGAGTATATATGAAAATTCTAGATGCTTCGCCCAGGGATCACCCCAAAAAGCAATGAAATACTTATCTTTGAAAAAAGGGGGACCCACAAAAAATATGATTGAGAGTGATTAAAAGGTTAGTTGGAGGATAAGAGGTATCATCATGAGCCGACCTATCATTTCCATGAATATGTAGTGGTATGACATTACCATCATATGGTCACCATTCTCATAGAGACACCATTGAGGTATTTTTTCCTCAGGAGTTTGCTTACAGGGTGTCGACGATTTGCATAAAGTTTCCAAAGGATTTTGCCACCCAGTGCCAGGTTTGCAAGCTCAGGATCTCTAACTTGTAAGCCACCTTCAAAATATGGGCATTTGACAATTTCCCAATCGACCAAGTGGTATTTATTTTGATTGCCTTTACCTCCACGCCAAAGAAAGTCCCGAATCATCTTTGAAATCTGAGGCATGATCGCCTTGGGGAACAGAAGGAAGGAGGCCTGGTAGATTAGCAAGGAGGACATGAATGATTTAATGAGGGTGAGTTTCCTAGCATTGGTAAGCCATTGTCCACCCCAAGATGAGATTTTTTCTTTGAATTTTCTTATAACTTCTGTCCACAACGAAGACTTGTTGGAGCCCAGAGTTAGGGGGAGTCCTAGATATTTTATTTTTTCCCAAGAAGCATAGCCCGAGAACCCCAGGTAAAGGGCAATTCGCCGAATGGTTTGATGTTCTACATTCCACCCATACACTACACTTTTCCTTTTATTGATGAGCGCTCCGGAGATATTGCATAAGCTTTGTATAATTTCGCTGAAGTTTTTTGCAATCTTTATGGAGGCTTCACCTAACATGAGGGAATCGTCTGCAAAAAGGGCATGATTTATTGGATCGAGGCCCTTTGACAGCCTAATGCTTGGGACCGATCCAACCATCTTTTCAGCAGTTAACTTCCTACTTAATGAATCTGCCATCAATATGTACAGGAAGGGGGAAAGAGGGCAGCCTTGCCTTAATCCCCTCGAAGCTTGAAAATAATTAGCCGGTCTGCCATTCACTAGGGGGGCTATCCAAGGATTTTCAATACAAGATTTGATCAAATTAAAAAAGTCATAACATAAACCAAAAGAGAGAAGGACTTTATAAAGGAAGGAGAGGTTTACCTGGTTGTATGCATTTTCCATGTCGAGCTTTATCAACATCCCTTGCTCTTGTAGTTGGTGATTGGAGTGCATGGCTTCTTGTACCTGAATTACATTGTCTAGAATATGTCTCCCTTTGAAAAATCCAACTTGCATGGGGGAAATGAGATTCTATAGCAAAGGATTTATTCTATTTGCCAATAGCTTGGACAACATTTTGTAAGAAGCATTGTAGAGCGAGATAGGCCTAAATTTTTTGAAGGAGCTCAGATTAACTTCTTTGGGGATTAAAGATAGGAAAGTGGAGTTAGTGCTGCCTCCCACTTTGGCTCTTTGATGGAAATATTTAATCATTCTCAACAAATCAGTCTTGATTATGTCCCAACATGCTCTGTAAAAATGGATTGAGAAACCATCTAGCCTTGGAGCTTTGTCGGGCTCCATGGACCAGATGACATTGTAGATTTCTTTTTTAGTAAATGGCTTCATGAGGACTATATTGTCATCCCTGTTGACAAGAGAGGGAATGTGTGAGAGGATGTGTGAGGTAACCTCTTCACAGTCGGAGCCTTCTTCCTTGTAAAGGTTTTGAAAGTGTATTTTTGCTGCAACTTTGAGTTGATCAAAACCTTTGTGTATTGATCCATCTGTGGAGGCAATTTCAGAAATGTGATTTTCAGAAAGGCAGGCTTTGAATTGCTGATGAAAGTAGGAGGTGTTTCAGTCTCTAGCTTTTAGCCACAAGCTTCGAGAATTAAGCCTCCAATACTCTTCTTCATGGCGAAAAGCACATAAAGTTTTTCTTTGGGCAGCTTGTTCTTTCTCTAAATCTGATTTGTAGATGTTCTTGATCTCCATTTCCAATTGCAAATCTTATAACTATTGAAAAATATCTCGTCTAAGATTAAAGGGGGTGTTCATGGGATTTTTGACCCAAGCTTTCAATGCATGTTTTGTTTCCTTTAATCTCTGCTCCCACACAAAGATTGGAGACCCCGTAACTGGAGAGGACCAAGCTGAATGGACAATTTCTAGAAAAACCTCCTTATCTATCCAAAGTGGGCTGAAACATAAAGGAATTGGGCCCATATTTTCCTCTTCTTCCAAATTCAAGAGGATAGGTTTGTGGTTGGAAGTCAATTTTGGGAGAATCTTGGAGGAGATTAACCTTGTTTCTTGCAGGAACGAGCTCTGATTTAAGAACCTGTCCAAGCAAGATGAGATGTGATCAACCCCGACTCTATTATTTGTCTAGGTATAGAGTCCTTTCGAAGGATTGAAGTCAAGGAGATCCCACTGATGAACTAGATCCTCAACGAAGGGGAGCATTTGGTCCCTACCACTGTTGCCTCCTCTCTTTTCTTTTGGTTTGAATACTAAGTTTAGATTTCCATCTAGAATCATATTTGAAGGAGAGAAGATCTCTAAAAGGTCTGCTAAATATTGCCAACAATCTTTCTTCTCGGAATACAGGACATGAACATAAAGATTGAAGAGTGAGAGGGAAAGCTTACTTGAAGTGTGTCGAAGTTCGGTGAAAATTCAATGTTGAGTCTCGAAAGAGCTTTCTAAGTGAAATTTGTCCTTCACCCATAGAGTTGCGAGGCCACCTGAGGAACCCCTAGCGCTGATGGCTTTCCCTGTGTTTTTCTTCCATTTCTGGTTGCTGATTTCTAGAAGGGTTTCCCCTTCAATTTTAGTCTCTTGGAGCAAGAGGATCTCTGGAGATTCAATTTTCAAAAGGTCTTTGACTACTTTAGCCTTCAATGGATTCCCCAAGCCTCTGCAATTCCAAGAGACTATACACATTATTTACTGGGGTTGGAGTGGGTAGGACCTCCCTTGGGGGGCCTTGTTCTGGTGTTTCTTCCGATGGACATTATAATGGTGGATTGGCTTCCTTACATTTTTTGCCTCTCTATTTCTTCTTCTCTGGATTCCTTATGATATTTCCTCCTTGCTCTTTTTGAGGGCCTCTCAAAAGACTCTTCTTCCGAAGATTCAGACATTTCTTTTTTATCATTTCTGTGTAGGAGGGGGAGGAGGAGATTCCAATTGGGGCCCCGGATTGGGTTGCCTCTACATTGTCTTTTTCCACTATGGGAGGAAGGGCCTTCTGCTCAAGTTCCTTGATCATTTGATCAGAAATTTATGAAGCATTGCTGAGGGTTTCGAAAGGGTTTTTAGAAGCCTCTGAAACTGGAGGGGCTGAGCTCCCTTCCCCAAGAGATTTCCCTGTGGTATGGGCGCTAGACCCCATTGGCGCCCCTTTCCCTTTGGATATGCTGTTATACTTTGGCGGGGATGCTTTCTAAACGTGTGTCCATTGATTGCCTTTTGAGATCTCCACCTCTTCCTCGGCCTTCTTTTTGCAATGCCAAGAAAAATATTCGTAGCCATGGCAATACCTGCATTTAAATGGTAGTTGTTCATAATCCAGTTCTTGGATGTGAGACTACTCTACGACCTTTAGTTGAATGGATTTCGGGATCCCCACCTCCAAATCAACTTCGACGCATATTCTTGCACATGAATATTGTTCCTTTCTCTCTGCTTTGTCGATGTATTTTCCGAGGGTGTTTCCAATGGATTCTAATGACTTCGGATTCCAACAATGCAAGGGTAAATGAGGAAAGCGCATCTAGGCTGGAGCAACCGAGGGCACATCTTGCGTCAGATTGAAATTTGGAGACCATTTGTTTAGGCACATATCCCGAGGGCCCATAAAATATGGTCCATTCCTGAAGATGAGATTTCTATCTTCTAGATTGTCAAAGACAAATACGAAGAATTTCCTGCCAACAAGGTGGCTTTTGATGCCTCCTTTGACTAGAGGATTCTAGTTCCTCTGCACCCACGCATCTATGTCTTTGGGAGAAGGCCATAAGTCAGTGAACTGTCGAATGAGCCCCCATTCAACTAAGTTCAATGCAAATTGACATGTTTCTTCTGCTGGGAGGGCGACTGAAGAAATGTTATCCATCTTTTTAACAAATTTCCGCTGCGTCTTTGAGATAGGGCGTTTGCTGCTAGCCGCGACCAGCTTCCTAAAGGATACGATCTCTAGAGGGAGAGGGGGCAGGGGCCTCGGGCCCCCATCCTGGGGCCATGGCGATGAGGGCAGGTGGAGGGAGAGGTGCACTAGTGCAGGCACGCACGCACGGGGGAAATATGTTTCTCTCAATTATGTAAAATTTACAATTTAAAAGAATATGTTAAAAAAAATACTTCCTCAAAATTAAACCAATATTAAACCTTAAATATTCAAAATTACATAGGAACATAA
>ML778992.1:336879-347802 GCA_009831015.1 Picea engelmannii
ACTCCTCGGTTTCATTGTCTCCAAAGATGGGATCAGGGTGGATCCCTTAAAGATCAAGGCCATCTTAGCCTTACCTCCACCTACCAATTTAACCCAACTCCAAAGTTTGCAAGGCAAAGCAAACTTTCTTCGTCGTTTCATCTACAATTATGCCGAGATCACTAAAGGATTTATGCGGTTACTACAAAAGAACGTCCCTTTCATCTGGGATGACGCAGCTCAATGGTCATTCGACGCTCTCAAGCACTCCTTGACCCATGCACCTTTGTTACATCCCCCTGAATATACAAAGGATTATATCCTTTACTTGGCCGCTTCTACTTCCACCATCGCAATGGTGTTAGTCCAAGAAGACTCCAACGATGAAGAACATGTGATTTATTATCTGAGCAAGAGTTTATCTGGACCCGAACTCAGATATTCTCATGTTGAGAAACTGGCTCTGGTAGCCATCATCGCTGTCCAAAGGTTCCGCCACTACATCTTATTATGCACCACCACGGTAATCGTAGACTCCAACCCCATGTACCACATCTTGACACATCAAGTACTTGGGGGAAAATATTCAAAATGGATCGTTATTCTTCAAGAATTCGATCTTGAGTTTACAAAGGCTAAAGCCAAAAAATCCCTGGTGTTTGCCGAGCTTATCTGTGCTCTCCCTCGTTCCAGTGAAAACATCGAACCTAGAGATTCTCTCCCCAATGAATCTCTCTTCCTCATCAACACCTCTGATCCTTGGTACGAATACATTCTCCTCTACCTTCAAACACAACTTTTTCAGCCCAACATCTCTCGCAAAGATCATCGACACATTCGTCACCACTCTCGCCGTTATATCATCCTCGACGACACTTTGTATCACCGTGGTATCGACACCATCCTTCGACGATGTCTGATTCACGAGGAGGCTGAACGCGTTTTGAACGATTGTCACCTTGGCGCCTATGGCAGTCACCTTTCTGAAATGGCCACAACCCAAAAAATCCTACGTGCCGGCTACTTTTGGCCCTCGATTTTCAAAGATTGTATCGAGGCTGTCAAGAAATTCCCACCCTGCCAAATCTTTAACAAGAAGGCACTCACCCACCCTATGGCGCTGCACCCTATTATCGCCATCGGCCCCTTTGCCAAATGGGGCATCGATTTCATGCAGTGTAAACCTACCTCAGCCGGGGGGCACGGTTACATCATCGTCACCGTCGACTACTTCACCAAATGGGCTGAGGCTATGCCTACCTTCTTGAATGATGGCCGTACGACAGCTCTATTCCTCTTCAGCCACATCATAACTCGTTTTGGTGTACCATGTGCCATTGTCACTGACCATGGTGCACACTTCAAAAACCAGATGATGAGCGAGTTACATGTCAAATTGGGTTTTCTCCATGAAAACTCATCCCCTTACTACCATCAAGCGAACAGACAAGTTGAGGCTATCAACAAAGTCCTAAAAACCATGATCCAATGCATGGTAGGGGAAAACAAAACATCATGGCATCTACAACTGTTCTCTGCTCTCTGGGCCTATCGCACCTCTGTGAAAACTTCAATTGGATTCACTCCTTTCCAGTTGGTCTATGGCATTGAAGCCGTCCTACCGATCGAGTGTGAGATTCCATCACTCAAACTGAAAGTAGAACTCCTGCCTCATACTTCTGCTGAAGAAGAACAATTTTGGTATCTATCCAAATTGGACGAAACACATCGCGATGCTGCTCTCGCCAATGATGCACATAAAAAATGAATTAAAAGTCAATATGACAAATCCGTCCACCCTCGGACATTCGCGGAAGGATACTTAGTCCTTGTTTACGACCAAGCTCACGAGAAATTGGGGACAGGAAAGTTAGAACCCATGTGGCATGGTCCCTACATCGTAAAGCATGTCCTACATAAAGGTACCTACGAATTAGTTGATCATGATGGAATTTCCCTGGGAGAGCCCCGAAACGGGCTTTACCTTAAGAAGGACTATGCCTAGATCACCTAGCATTTGTACTTTGTACATTATTGTATTTAGTTTTGGTGTGTCTATTTCTTTCGCGTGCTCGAGTATTTTCCGTTGCCACTCATGACTGTGCCTGTGTTTTCATGCGCAGATGACATCTTCCTTTCCTATATTTTTTGGGTTCGAGGATGGCGCTAGTCGACATACCTGGAACATTGCTTCAGCAGCTTGGGTTATTTACCAATTTGACTAGGTGGTGAGTTCAGGAGGCATTTGTTTAGGACCAGCAACCAACAATATGGCAGAATATCATGCTATAATTGGATTGTTGACCCAAGCTTCCTCTCTAGGTATCTCTCACATCATTATTTACTTAGACTCCCAACTGGTGGTTTTTCAACTCAACCGCATCTACACTATCCGTAGTCCTATCCTTCTACGCCTACACTTGCAAGTTCGTCGTCTCGAACAAATGTTCAATTACATCGAATATAGACACATTCCGAGAGAACTTAATAGTTTTCAGATTCATTAGCTAATTATATCATGGATCAATATCTTTCCCACATATAAGATTCAAGGAAAGCAAAACTGTACTTTACATGTAAATTAAAACACATCATAGACATCATCATGTACATATCATTGGCATCATAAAAACTCGAAACTGTATATATATATATATGTATGGCGTGACTGAAATGTTTGTATTACATCAAAAAGTGTGTAGAAGAGCAAAATATTGGGTTTGTTCACCCATACAACGTCGCCTGACAAGGCATACAAAAAACATGATCACAGGGGAGACTCTAATCTCCCCACACTACATTGTGCTGTGAGTAGCACACTACCACACACACTACGCACCTCAATAGAGAATTGATATTCTCTGGTACTCCTACAGTGTGCCTCTGCAGATGTAAAGGCACTTCCCCCCTCCGTAGAGGAGGGATACCCATCGTAAGGCCTTGGAGGTTCCTCTCAACCTCTCGAAGACCTACTGCTGGTACTGCCAGATCTGCTACAACTGGGGTGCCTCCACGACACCCTGGTATTGGTATATTAGCCGGGCGCACTGCTCCCTTGTCTGCATGTTGGAAACAAAACATCTGTTAAAACTCTTTTACATACCCAAAAAAAAAAATATATACATCGAAAACTTAAAAAACAAAAAACTAGACAAGGTATGGCTTAGTCTCTTACCCGACTCGTCCCAGTCTTCCCCCGCGGGAAAAATCAAGTCCATACTCCCACAGAAGTCTACATCAGCATAAGGGAAGTCCTCTATCCAGGGGTACTGCTGTCTCAGCCAGGCAAAGAAATCACTAGTGAAATGGAACTCTGACTCCGAAACTAGCCTTGGAGACAGACTAGTCCACCTCTCCATCCTAGGTTCATCCACTGGTCGTACCGCCAATGCTATCTGAGGCTGCATATGAGGGATGCACTCTAGAAAAAACGAGACCAAAAACGAGCCATAGCCAAACTGCTTCTGACCAGTCCTGCCCCGTGAGATCTGTTCCTTCACATTCCGAAGGAACGCTGCACTCCAGTTGAACAGTTTTGGTTCCAAACATTGAACACCATAGGCCACCTGCGATCTCGATGCCAGATGAGTGATAGTGCTGCCTGTCACGCTTGTGATAGCGAATAGTATAGACCAGAGGGGAAAATCTCAAATATCCTTGATAGGGATCTTGCCCCCTACCAACCTTGCTCCCGGGATGCAGTGGCGTGCCAGATACACATCCACTTATTCAGGTAATGCCCTCTACCCAGTGAAAGATATGGGGACCCCTCTTTTCGAGAGGCTGGTCAAAAAGTACACGTCTTTTAATTCAATGGTTAAAGGTTGTGTGCCGATACAGAATCTCTATTCCGCAACATCCCAAAGGCTAATCACATGCTCAAGCAATAACATCTCTCTCTTCATTTTTTTCAATTTGAAGAACTTGAGCAAGCCACAAGCTCGCAAAGCAGCCTGCGTATGAGGACTCCATAGGGCGGCTAAGTTACCTACAAAACAAAAAATCAAGAATTTCGTTATTCCCACGTTTTGACAATTTCAACGATTTTCAAAAGCATTTTAAAACATGAAACAAGATGTCCACATCATCTAAAAACAACCACTCACTCTTTTTAACCACCACGCCCTTTAACATTTGTCAAATAATGATAAAAACGTTTTAAAAATGAAAAACAACTTTGGGGGCTGCGTGGGCATTTGGGGAGATTTTTTATGAGTTCTTTTACTAGAAATGACCTGTCTAATTAATCACAAGGGTGTAGACATCCTAACCACCCTTCTCTAAAGCATTTTTTGTAAAAGAATCCCCCTTTTTTCATTAATTTTTAAAAGAGGCCGATTTGGTTCCAAGTAGGGCGAATTAGGGCTTTGTGTTTTAAAATAAATAATGCTATGAAAATGGATCTAAGACCATGCAATTGAGAGAGAAAGGGATGGACATCTACCTGGTTCGAACAGTGAGCAAAATGATCAATCGTAACCCTGACAGCGAGCAAAACAAGATTTGCTTCAAAATGAGATTCTCCACTACTCCAAAAATCCTTGCAAAATGAAATGGTAAATGAATTTTCAAATCAATTGTTATTTATAAATTTCCATTTTTATAAGGTATGGTCATTTTTGGGTTTCTCTAATGATGTAATGGCTTCACTAAACTCTGGTTTGTAGTTTTTGGTATCACAGGTTTCCTGGCAGTCCTGATGGATTATTCACCTTGTCGCACTTATGAGCATAGTCTTAGTTCGTTCTCAAGCTCGACAATATGAGAACGTAACCGGGTAAACTTTTATCTCTTTTTCGGACTCGTATGGATACAAACACACGAAAAAGGAACCCCCCTGGAGTCTCCTTTAAACCCTTTTCAGACTCTCTAAATATGAAAAGATTGTCGAGTGACCTTGTTTCCATTCACACTCGTTAAAAGGTCAGAAAGGGCGTCTTTCGAGCGATAGTTTACCCCTTTTTCGGTCTCATTGGACTACTGTACGAAAAAGGAACTGAGAGAGTTCTCTTTTAAGTGTTTTTCCAAACTCTATAATCCCAAAAAACCTTCGAGTTTTCTGTCTTTGGACTCGTTAAAATACACATCGATAGACCCATATGGGGATGAACCCTTACTTCTTCCAGTTCGTTAAACAAAGGAAGAGGAACTTACCGAAGGTGAGTTATATTGAGCACGTGTTATCCTCCTCAAGCTTATTAAATCAAAAAGAGGTACTCATCTATCTGGATGGGGGAAAAATTGAAAGGAGCAAGCCAACCAGTCTCTTGAGAACATCATCTAGCACTTCTTAGAGTCGCCCTTGAACACGACACTTTGTCATCTGCACATATCATAATCCACTGAACCTCTGCACTGAGCCAATCCTTTGAGTTCCTTTCACTCCTTTGGGTCACCCGACGCAAGTCACAGCATCCATTGCATAGTCTTGGTCCATGTCATGTTTTGCTGTTGTGCCTCAGTGTTCAAGGGAAGTATCCGCCTCCAGAGTCAGCCATCCCAAGTATCTTGCCTCAGAACCTGTGTTAGTCCATGACCGTTTGATCTTCCAATTACATCTCCATGTCCGTTTCATGTCATTTATGGGGGATACATCAAGGCCCTCCTTCGATGAGTCTATTACTGTCGACTCCAACACATTATCCATGAATTAGGCTTAGAAACTAGTTAGTACTTTGGGACCTGCATGCCTCAATGGCAGGCCTCCTCACATTCGACATTGGGTTTACATCATCGATCCCTGATTGAATGATTCCACGGATGTTCGACCTCAGCTCATCTATTCACATTCGCTGGAATGTACTAGGGTACCTTGGGAATCATTGACATTAATGGTGATCTCCCTCATACTTGTTAACGGTTCACACCATTGACCGGTAATCAAGTGGTTTCTACCATGTTCGACATCAAGACATCTATTCACATGGTTAGAATCGTACCACGTTGGGATTGGTAAGAAGACCCTAGGTTGAGTGATCACTTTGATATATGATTTGCCCAGGCTGCGAAGGAATTTCCATTGGAGAAAGAACACATACACTATTACATAGATCCACTTTGTATTGGTCGTGGCTATGTCTTGTCATCTCGTAGATCCACAGTGTATTCTTCATGGCTACGATCAGTCCGAGTCATCAGAGTATAGATCCACATTGTATCTTCGGTGGCTATACCTTTTTATCAATACAATTATGGATCCGCAGTGTATCTTATGGTGGCCATATCCTGCTAAGTCTTGATCACCCAAGCATAGGTATGTCTGCCTTGGGTTTTGGAAATATGTCATGATACTTGTTGGATGTTTGTGTGCAGCTTCTGTCAGGTTCTCTGAGTCTATACCCTTGCTTGGAAATCTACAAAGTATTTCAGTTATCAGTTGGCATCTTCTAACTTCATACTTTGGGGGGCATTCTGTTACATGCCAAAATTACTCAGTTGGACAAAGTGTCGCATGTTCCTCCCAATTGTCATAAGTGTCGCATCTTCCTTACAACTTTTACAAGTGTCGCAAGTTGGTCATAAGTGTCGCAAATGATGTTCAGACATACTGCCATGTCAACGACACTAAGGAGACACTTATAACATCTCATATGCCTGATTTGAAGAAGGAGAACTAGTTTACTGAAGTCAAATAACTCTTGACACCTGAAGAAAGCCCTGAAACAAAGGTTTTGAGGAGGAGCGCTCCCCTATTTCAGCCCTAGAAGCACTGGCGCTCCCCTACAAGGCTTCAGGGAGCGTTATAATGATCCCCATTCCCCTCTGAAGGAGCGCTGCTCATCTTGAAGGCACTGACACTCCCCTAAAGCTTACCAGGGAGCGCTACAACGCTCTGATGCCCCTTTTAAGGGAGATCTGCCTAATCTGAGGCAGTAGTTGGCCTATTGAGAAGAATAAGGGGAGGATCTTTCGATATTAGGAGGCAATTGTGTTCGAATTCTTGGTTTCATCAAGAGATCCCTGATCTAAGGAGAAGGTTCCCAACTTGTTCTAAAGATAACTCAAGAGGTTAAGCTCCTCTTAACCTATATAAACAGACTCTATGATGGTGGAAAGGGAGAGGAATTGAAGATATGAAACTTATGATCTTGGAGGAAACTCACAGTCTGCCAAAGGAGAGTGATCAGTGAAGCTGCTATTATCCAGGTTGCAGATCTTTCAGGCAAGGGTTAGATGAAGGGGACTTGACGAAGCTGTCGCATTCGCATATATGATTGTAAGTACTACTGTTGTTATTCTCATCAATATGACACACTTGGCCTGTTTCTTGCTAGTTTGTGTCTAACGTCATATGAACTTATCATTAATTGATAGATCTATTTTCAAGCTAATATCAATAGAGTAGGAAGTGGTCATATCTTGTTTTGTCCACAGAACTCAGCGAGGAGCAAAGGATTGGAGTGCAACTCAGAGTGTGCAGGGACAAACGTCGATAAAAGGTACTTTTGTCATCCTTCCTTCTCATGTGTTAGTTTAGATAGATTTGAAAGGAAGTCAGTGTCCATGTTAAGCATTTTCTGTCTAGAGTTAGGGTCAAGCTCTTAGAGGCGATCTACCTGTCCACAGGGAGATTTTCCTACAACACCTTCCACAAGTCAACACCAATTTAGGATTTCTCTCTAGGTGTGAAGCCCCATCACAAACCGACAAAGCCCATCGTCAAGTCCATGAAGCCCCAACTTCATTCCAAGGGTGTTTTCACCCAAAAAAAAGTTTGATTTGGTGCCCACGATGATTCCCACATGCCTGGAACCTAGGCCATGTGAGAATACCTTCTCGAAGCTACAAAAATCAACACTCTCTCTTAGTGAGGGAGGTATTTTCACCACACTCCACAATCACCTAGAAGTATCCTTGTCTCCCATAGTTGAAATAAATATTCTCTCCATACTAAAAGTAACTCTGCCACCCACACTGGATCTGTTACCACAACTGCTCTCTAATCTACCTGATTGGATGCACCCTCTATCATTGAAGCAAACCTGCTCTCTAATCCTCTTGACTAGTTTCACCCTTGGTCACTGAAGCAAATCCTGTTGTCTGGCATGATCCCCCCCTGCAAGCCACCTTGCTCCTAGAAGCCTCCCACTTCTGAGAATCCTCTCTGGCCATCTCAACCCATGAAACCCTCTTGACAGTCTTGGAAGATGCCTCTCTCCCATCTAGACCCGAAGACTGGCTCCCTGATCCATATTATTTTGAGCACGAAATGAGAGCGGAGATATAATAAAGAAATATACTGAGATATTGCAAGAGGTCCAATAATGTAACATAGATGTATCAGATTTATATAACAAGAGGCACATATATACAATAATACAAAATTTCTATTAATGAGTGAAATGTACAGAACTGTAAAATTACAGAGTGAAGGACTCGCTATAATGGTGACAACTTATCTATGAGAAGAGATGTGAAATCTACACTCATTCGCAAGAATATGAGTACAATGAGGCTCGAAATGTTTTTTTAACATAAATGGAAAAACCCTAAACATCCAAAAACCTAACCCCCAGAAGATGAAAATCCAAAAGGTTTGAGGCCCTAATGTGGAGATGAAGCGCCAAAAGTCATGTGGGCACCGATGGGGTAAGTTGGTACAACAACTTCCCGTGGTCATAACTTTTTCATACGATCTCTGTTTTAGGTGCACGATAGCCCATTGGGAAGGTCTATCCAAGGAATACACATTATTCCATCAAACCATGACTTTGTCTATAATGACTTCATCTACAATTTTACTGTGGCGAGCTCCAAAAACGTTGTTTAGGGCCTCAAAATGGCCTCGAAAGTTTAGGACTCTAAAATCAAGGAAATAACTGCCAATGCTGAAAACTACATGTGATCCAGTTGGAATAGGTGGGTGGCCACCGATATCCATCTAGATCAATCCCTCCCCCTTAGGAAGCAATGGTCTCCATTTCTTTGAGTTCCCGTGGGAGATGAGAAAGTGTTTGCTGAATCTGACCGTGGTGAGTTGCTTGCATTACTGGAGATGTTGAGCTACTTGGCTTGTGGAAGGTTGTTGTGAACTTGATGTTGGAGGGGTTGGAAATTTTTAACTAGTATGACTGCATGAGATGATTGTGTGTAGAAGAAATATTTGTGCTTTGCTTCAATTTTTATGACCTACTTCTGCTAGATAGAGGGGACATGAACTAAGGTCGTAGTGGTCATAATGTCCTTATGTTCACTTCCTACCTGAATTGTGAAGAAGATAAACTTTGTCATATGAGAGATAGATTTGTTGCACTGCTGTGTTGAAACAATAGTCGTAACTACCTCTGGTATCCTGTAGAGATGAGCCCCGAGAGTCACAATGACACTACGGGGTCGAGACTCATAAACAACATGGTGCTTCCACATATATGGATGGCCTAAAAGAACATCACAGACACCCAGCGGGGAAATATCACACTATATGCCATTATTGAAGGGCTTGATGCGTAGGACAAGTGACATTGTTGGCTGACACGAAGATCTCATCGCTAGTGAAGCCACTTGATGTTGTATGGCTGTGGGGGTTGTTGTTGGAAATTCCAACTGTTTGATGACCTCTATTGAGATGGGGTTATTTTGGCTTTCGCTATCAAAAATAAAATGCAACGGGATCCCCTTCACCCACATTTATGAATGGAAGAGGCGTTCCCCCTCTTCAGGATCTGCTGATGCTTCTTTAGATTGTTGTGGTTGCGACAGTGGAAATGGGGTCTGTGTTGATGATTTGTCTCCTTCCATTATTCTCTGAATCGGATTATGAATCCGGGCTCAGATATTTTTCTTTGATCTCGACCACCAATGACTATTTTGAGGGACATTCATAAGTGTTGTTCCAGGGGATTTTGTGGAAATCGCACCACTTTCTAGTGTCATTCTTTGTCTTTCCCTTACGCTTCTTTTCTTGTTTCTTGGATTGGTTTTCAGGAGGTTGCTTGTTAGGGTTGTCTTTATCATACTTTGGTTGTTGCAGATTTGTAGACCTGAAATCCTGTTTGTTCTGGTGCTTAAATTTCTGCTCGATTTTGATATCATATCGATAAGCATCTCCGAGAAATGAGATGTCCAGAAACTCCATTTTAGTTTGGATGTACCTGTGTAGAGCCCCACTGTATTTTAGAACAAAATGCCGCTCAGAATATTTGATACCCATATTGGTGTGCAAGGTGTGGAATTTATTGGTGAACTCTGACACTTCTTGGCCCCTCTCTTGACGTAGCATGGTCCATCTCATGTACTGGTCATCATAGTTTCCAACAGGGTAATATTGTTCCTTGACGCCATCTACAAAAGATTCCCAAGTGGGTTCAACCTCGAACATTCCAGACTCCTCTATGTAAATTTTCTCATAGTAAGTTTCCCACCAATGTTTGACATGGGGGAGAGCCTTAAGGAGTGTGAAAGTGATATTTTCCCAGTCGGAAAAATTGTGCATAGAGAAATAACGTTCCAGCAGATTCAACGATTTTTCCAGAGCATCCGCATCTATCTAACCTTCAAATATGGGAGTATCAAAATTAACTTGTACCTTGAAAGGAGAGGTGCTTCCAAAGTGGTTTCTTGATGAAGACACATCTGTTTTTTTTGGTAGGCATTGAAGGATTTGGAAAAAATTCTCCATCATTTCATCTCTCTGTCGTATGAGAGCTTGCTCCAACAACAAATTAATATAATCTTCTACACCATCGTTTTTCTTTTCTTCTGCCATGGAGGGTTTCTTGGGCGTGCGAGAGAGATTCTTCTCAAGAGAGACAAGCCTGAGGCCCAACTTTCTATACTCATTCCTCTTTGGGGACATGCACTAAAAAATGACCAAGAGTAGCCTGCTATGATACCACCGATTCAGATTATTTTGAGCATGAAATGAGAGTGGAGATATAATAAAGAAATATATAGAGATATTGCAAGAGATCCAATAATGTAACATAAATATATCATATATATATA
>ML778992.1:357452-377416 GCA_009831015.1 Picea engelmannii
GCGCCCTCGTCTACCACCGTGCGGAAGATGTTTCGTGTAAAGGTTTTCGTGGGGTGAGCCACTACTATTTGAAACGCGACGTGGTAAGGCAAACGAGGTTTCAAGTCAGTCGTATCTAACATGATCGTTCCTGGGTTGCAAGTTTCAGTAGAGCCCAAAGAAGTCAACAAGGCTTTTCTCTGAGCAGGGCAACTTTGGAGGACTTCCAAAGCAGACATCGCACAAGGGGTTTGTGACAAATCTTCCACCACAGAGTAGTTTTGGGCGGCCCTCGCATTTGGATTATGTGAAGCACGTTTAAACACACCTTTGGGGATGCGAGTCATTGTTTCACCCAATGTCTTCTCGATTTGTAGAGGAAGAGATGGGATCTCGGCTTCTTTGCCCTTATCAGAGGCATTTGACTTGCTATAGTCGTGAGCTCTAGTTGCTATGAAAGCGTCACTTTTCATCATGTATACATTCGCGGAAGATGAAGCGTTTTGGGGAGGACAGTTTTCGTGGCTGCCCTTCTCCGTACTCGCAGAGGCTTGAGTTAAGTTCTGCCCATGCTGAAAGAGATTAGTCAACACAGCCTGCTGGTGCTGCGTGACAAACTTCTGGGCCTCTGCAAGTCGAGGGCATAAATGGGTTGGGTGGTCTTCCGCACAAAGATTGCACGGATACCTTGCCTTCCTTTTTTCAGTAGTGCCCTCGCCAGCTTTATCATTTGGTTTTTTGTCCCCCTTACTCTTCTTACGTTGTTTTTTCTTCCCCTCGGGCTGCTGGTTTGCCTTTGGGTTAGTCGTTTGTACAGAGTGTACGTCTGACGTTTGAGTAGGAGGAGCAACCGAAGCAGTAGTTTGGATGGCCGCTGAGTGCTGGATAGATAATTGCTGCAATTGTTTGGTCAATTGCTCAGCGGGCTTGGTTTGTGCCGAACCAACTATACCGTCAGCATGTGGTCCGGCTCTCTGTCTGGTTTTGTCCAGAATGGATCGTGGTGCATCTGGCAGGATGTTATACAATAGACCAGACTGAGAGTAGATGAGCTCGAATTGTTGAGCTCTCATGATGGCTTCTTCCTCGGAGAAGACCCCTGAAGTTGCGACGTCTTTGGATAACTGCAGAACTAAAGACTTAAGGAACCACTCCAGCAGGAATGCTGGAGGGACGGGTACTTTGATAAGGCTCTTTCGGCGGCGCCACTCTCAGATATGATCTGAGATATGGTCCGTGGATGTCTGTTCGAAATTGGCTAGCAACTCTGTGCCGACGTCGTATCTCACAGGTAACTGGAAATGGTTAAGGAAGGCCATAGCCAGTTCGCCGAAAAAGGAATATCGTGAGCGGTCGAGCTCTATGTACCATTTCGCGACACTCCCAATAAGAGTGCGTTGAAACAATCGCAACTGAACGGAGTCATCCTTCAGTGAGTTAGATGAACACCATAAGTGAAAAGTGGTCACTTGATCACCCGGATCTTCGTTGGGTTTGGCTTCGAACTTTGGGATGTCCGAAGGCAACTTCGTCGGCATAGGAGGCCAACGCGGATCGTGACAGATGGGATCAGTCAACAACCGTGTTAAATCCGGCAAGTGTAACGTTGCCAAGAAAGGTAGTTTAGGCTGTTGCTGATAGCCGAGATAAAAGGGTCCTGGGGTTTGACTGGCACCAGGTTGCCAGGAAAAGTTTGGTTGCTGGCCAGGGTTGGGGTAGAAACCTTGGCCTTGACCAGCGAAAGGGTTTTGCATTTGCGGGGACATCATTGGTTGATTCCCCATGAAGGACATCGGATTTTGGGCATTCATCGTGTTTTGCGGACTTTGGGAAGGATTATTCCATGCCGGTCCTGTGGGGAGAGGCATAGGAGCTTGTCTGGGGTTCCATTGATTGTGGAAAGCATTACCCCAGAACGACATTCCGGTAGCGGGATTGGATCCTTGTCCTGAGTTCCAAGGTCCTGGTATGTTTGCCCCCAGCGTAGGAATAGTACCCTGTGCTGGATTAGACTGTCCAAAGATAGGAGTGCCCCCAGATGGGAAAGCACTCGGTGCGGGAGTGTTATTACCAACCGCCCCATTCCAAGAGAATGGTGATGGACCTACCGACAAAGTTTGCGCAGGTTGTCCTTGACTCGCTGCTCCAAGTGAACTTGTGTGTGCGGGTTGCCCGGCGGTCTGCTGATGCGGACCACCGAGCGACGGGGACGAAGGAGGAATATGACCTCCAGCGTGAGGAAAAACATTGAAAGGAACAGGAATGCTCCCAAGTTGACCTGGCAGAGGAGCGTTAGAGCTCCCTGCCCCCAGACCCAAAGTTTGTAAAGAGGAGGTTGTGAGTACAGGACTCGTTCCTGAACTAGGCATCCCGTATGAGAACGGAGCGCCTGTCGCACTAAATGTAAAGGGATTTGTGGCCGCCACGATAGATGGGGTCGGTCCACTTTGCGACGTAGTCGCGGACGGGGCCATGGTGCTCCGGACCACCGACGGTAAGTTTGGAGAAGTTTCTCCCGTGGTGACAACAATGATTGGAATGGAAGAAGTCCCAGTTGAAATGATCTGTTCCATAACTGGGTCAGGCGATAATAGGCGTTCGTAAGATTCGACTGAAATAATAACGTCCGGCCCAAAATCGGTGTCTGAGGTTTCGACTATGCCAAGACTGGCCGTCGCTGCCTCAGGGGGTTGTTCGAGATCGAAATCCCCGGTTGCTTCGAAAGACCCAAGATGGTATAACCTTCGCCTCAGAGGTGGTGGGGGTGGCTCCAGTATCACCGGCGGTAGGCCCAGAAGCCTTCGTGACCGACGGAGCTCTGAATCCTCCACTGTGTGAGAGAATTCACGACACGCTAAGGCAATCTACATGACAAACAGTAACACGCACTAAAGAAAGCCCCTAGAAGATAAATCAAGCAAGCACTATATTAATAGGAAGAGTAGTTACCACAACCAACACTAGAGTACCTTACCGGTGCAAGTGCAAATCGAATACGGAAGCACCCTCCGGGTCTACTCTGCAAAGCGTTGGTCCGAAGTCTGCCCTAGGTACCACGGGATACCCCCGCAGTCACCTGTGTAAGTCCCTAGAAAAGATAGGCAACTAGTTTGCCGGCACGTGAACAACTATCAGGCGGGTACAGTCGACAGTCCGAAGACCACAATGAGCAGGGTATCAAGCCCGAAACCTATCAAGGGCATCGAGAGCAAGTGTTCCGGAAGACGACTGAGGACCTCGAACGGATTCGAGATCCACGAAGCTCTGTGGCAAATGCTAACGACGGAATCCCTTAACAGATCCTCTATATGTGTTCTCCACCACGTTCGGTCCAGCTTTGGAGGGGTTATCTCCGCTGCGTTTCCTTACGCGACCTCATGTTTAGCCCCTGTGTTAGAGGGGGGTCCTGAATAGCTTTCCGTAACCGGACTTCTACACTCCCTAATGTCAGACTCCAATGTTTGTTTAGGTGGCCTTGGATAATTTACTCTCCAACCTATTCCAAGGCCCTAGCCTGAGCTAATGTGTGCACCCTACAAACAAAAAAGATCTACTTGATTTTATTTAATCGTTGCTTTTAGTGGGTTTTTTTTTTAAATCTCAAGGTATGGCAGTGAAACTGATGGTGTGTACAACAGACTCAAAGCAGAATGCACATGAATGCTGAAAACAAACTTTTTCTAACACGCAAAACCAACAACTTTTCAAAAAGAGTCTTTTTCTTTTCAAGTATGACAAGATTTTTCAAGCAGCAATCCTACATAATTTTCACTCAGATTTTCGAGCTACTTATGTTTCGAACTGTACTGAAAAACTTATACAACAAAAAACTTCTTTCCGAGCTACTGACCTAAACTATGAAATAAATATTTTTCGCTTTTGTTTTTTTTATGCAAAAAATTCAAATCACAAGCACAGGCTAAAGGAGGGATGCCCCCAGTCTGCTGACTATGCAGTCCCAGACTCTAAACCTCTGAGAGGAGTTCTTTTCACCACAGGAGGGGATGACTGCCCCACCCAAGCTGAAAAACTACCTAACAGACCCGCGACTGTCACCAATACAGCCTGCGTGTATCCGCGTGCTGAACCAAGACAGGGCGCGGGTACCCGCGTGCTAAGCCTAAGCAGGCCGCGGGTATGTTTAAAAGCCAAGAGAAAATCTCACACAGCCAATCTAGTCCTGAAAAAGACTTCTGGTACTGACAACCAGAGTCCCTGCCAGGCTGAGATGCTGCTACTTTAACAGAAAAACATTTTTTTTGCAAAAAAGAAAGACTAATGTGAAGAAACACCACAAGATATACTGAAACACAAGACACCAAACTACCCAAGATCCAGACAGGATCCAGAAAGCCCCCTGAGAAGGTAAACTTCTGACAGGGGAAGAGGGGACTGCCTCTTACACCTTCTGGTCACTACACGCTACTGAAACCATTACAGGGCGCGGGTATCCGCGTGCTGTAGAAGGCTAGGGCGCGGGTCACCCGCGGGCAGGTCTTCTGCAGGCCGCGGGTACCTCTGTGTGTCCCGGAAAGAAAATGCCGAGTGTCAGTCAGAGAGAACTGGTATTGATCACCAGGCTCTCTGCTAGCTTTCGACTAACAGAAAACAAAAATAAGCAGAGAAACTGAAAAATAAATTCTTTAAACTACCAAGCCCGGAAACCCTAAGAGTAAGACGCTCCCCAGTGGAGTCGCCAATTCTGTTGTGGGGTAATCTACCCTACGGACCAATAAGCTAGGGTTCTAAGCTTATACGCAGATCATGACCCTTCAGATTTAACCTTTAACCTTCTACCCAAAATCTCAACCCCTTTTCTCAGACAAGCACCGGAAGAATGAACTAACCTTTTTTACTGAAGGTCGAAGTAGATCCTCCGTTGAGTTGTTGTCTCCTTGCTGCTGCTCCTTCCACAAAACATTTCCTGCAAACAAGACAAAAACATATATGCATGCTACTGATCTACTAGGGGGTTAGATGTAAAACATAAATCAGATATCATAAATGAGATTCATGTATTTCAGGACGGGAAAAGTATCTTTTTCATTAACATCAATACAAATCAACTTACAATGATTTCTGAGATTGGCCACCGTTCCACGATCCTGATCCTGGGTTCTTCCTCTTCTTTCTGTCCTCCAACTGCTGCTGCATGAGTTTCTCCTAGAGCTTGAGGCAAAGCTAAAGGGTGGGGACAAAATTGGCTCGGCAATTTGACAGATTTTCTTTGCTATGATTTTCCTCCTTTGAATAGTACCCCTACCCCTCCTTTTATAGGCTAGAAGGAGCTAGGGTTTTTGGCGAACTCTTGGCCATGCATGGCTTGGAGTTCCAGTTAACTGACAAAAAGCCTTGTGTCTCGGTGGAAACTTTCCTGATTTTTTGCTTTGTTAGGTACCCGCGGGCTGTAATGGGTTAGCCCACGGATACCCGCGTGCAGTAGAAGGACAGCAAGCGGTTGCCCGCGCCCAGTGAGAAGTTAGGGCGCGGGTTGCTTGTTTTAAGTGATTTTTTGAGGAATTATTCAGCATGGCTTTGGCTAGGAAGAGGCATGAGTAGGCCTGATGCCAGGTAAGCAGGGATGGTGCATTTAAGGGTTATAACAATCGAAAGGGTTGGAAACCTGCCACACAACATATTGATGTGATTTGGGCTCTCTGCCAATCCACCAAAACTCCCAACCTACCAGACCACCGAGCTACAATAGTCCACAACTCCTTATCTAGACGGTCTTCTCCATGTCTACAAATAGAGACCATTTAACTTGCTACTACCTGCAATAGTCATTGTAGCTCCCACTTAGAGATAGCTCCTCAACACTGCTACAACTCCCTCTTAGATTTTTCACCTGTGTAAATATATCAGATCAAACTATCCTTCTCAAAACCACAACTCTAATTTTACTGCACCTTAGGTCCGATCTATTGTTTCCACAGTTATATAAAAATTTACCCAATTTGAACTGTAAATGTAAACACTCTGAGATGCCTAAATACTTTATCACAATGAAACATAAAAATAACAATTGGATCATGCACAGGTACACAAGTATTTAATGCCAAAATCTTTTGTTCTTACATCTAGAACAAAGGTGTAATGCCCATATACTTCTAAACATCATTAAGATTCATAAACGTTTTATTTGGTAAACTGAAACAATAACTTCTTAGCATAATAGTGATTCTCATAACAACAACTTAAATAACTTAGATTTATCAATAAATACTGATTTCATGACAAAAAGAAATAAATACATAACTTAACAAGGTACCTAGTTCTAATGCTAATTGCTGTTGCTTTTTTGATGCCTACTGCTACACAGATCAACCCTACCACAAACAAAAAATAATTTCCCAAAACTATTGTCCTCCCTGCCATCTAGGAAAACTACCTAGCTCCAGGATATCTACAGATATCCTGGCCCTCCGTGCCCAAAACCTCCAGCAACTCGGTGGCTCGACTGATCAAAATCACAACCAGAAACTCTCTCTGCTCACAGCAAGTCCACAGTCCTCAAAATACAACAGTGCACAGAAAATCGCTGCTCACAGCAAAACACAACCGTCCAGAGGCTCTCTGCTCACGACAAAAGACAATCCATAGCATCCATTCCCCCCTTGTCGAATGGTGTGCACATCCCCCTCTTCCCGTCCCTTATTCCTCCTTGTTGACTCACGCATTTACTTCACAACCACTCCCGTCCTCTGTCCTTCGTCGCTTCATTAATATTTTTATCATCTTGGGATTTCTGGGCTCCTCGCCCTACATATGCCACCCTCTACTGCATACGCAATTCCTGTTATATCATTTCTTTTTTTTGATCTTTTAAATTTATGTCACAGGTCATTAAATGTGATCTTCAGTTAGATTATTATTACTTAGTTAATCCTCAATTATTTCTTTAATTAAATCTTACTTAATAATATTTAATCATTTATTCAATTAGGGTCGTTACATACACCCACCCTTCAAGAAACTTCATCCCGAAGTTAAGGTATCTGATGATACAAAGGAAAAAGGGCATGGTTCATACATTCACAGCAAGTAACTGACAATATCAGTAAGTAAATCAAGAAGTCCATACATACTAAATGTATATGTACAAGGAATGCATGTGTAGCTAGTACATGCAAACCTCGTGCATGTACTAATAATCAAACTGTCATTCTTTAATAATTTACGTATGCATTCAATCCAGTCAGCAAGGCTAGTCTTTTATAAAAGACAACAATTACTTATTTGTGTGAGAAATCCTTTTATTACAATTGTCCAGTTCAGTAATTTACTTTAAACAACTGTGGTTTAGTTACATAATAATGAATATTCATATATACAAATTTCTCCCCCCCCCCCTTTTTTTTTTGAAGGGACTACATCAATTCCACCACAAGACAGATCTCCATATGTCTCAACTATTCTACTCATCCTTCCTTCCTAACCTACTTCTGTCTCCCATTATATCCTTCCTCTGCTATACTATCTTGGAGCACCAACTATATTGGCCTAACTCCAAATAGAACCCGTAAGTGGAAGTGTCATTATCTTGACCAAGCTTCCCTAGCAGGCAACTGACAGTCCTCATCACATGTCTTGGGGAGCGTGAACCAACACCATCCTCCCAGGACTTCATGTTTCGGAGGATACGCGGTGGGAAATGCCTCCACCCCTCCTAACAGAACCAGGGTCAACACACTATAATGGAGGATACTCGGTGGGAAATGCCTCCACCCCTCCTAACGGAACTAGGGTCAACACCCTACAATGGAACATACAGGAGCACCGTGTTGCTGGAGGTTTTGTCATCGTTTATTCAGTTTTGGGTAGTTATTTTCTGTTTGTGGCAGGGTTTATCTGTGTAGCAGCAGGCAACAGAAAAGCAACAACAATTAGCATTAGAACCAGGTACCTTGTTAAGTTATGTATTTATTTCTTTTTGTCATGAAATCAGTGTTTATTGATAAATCTAAGTTATTGAAGTTGCTGTTATGAGAATCACTATTATGCTAAGAAGTTATTGTTTCAGTTTACCAAATAAAACATTTATGAATCTTAATGATGTTTAGAAGTATATGGGCATTACAAAAGGGCTCCCGCACCAGGGACAATGCCCCACTTTTACACAAAAGAATAATACCAAAACCACTTACAAAACTATGCCCAAATCTGTTGCATTGAGGTTGAGGGTTAGGGCATCCCTTTCCCCCTTAAACCCTCCTCTTCCTCTACAAATCCTTTCAAAAGTCTGGATGAGTCCTTCCATCCCTTGAACTATCCTTGGTAGAGCTTCCTAGGATGCAGTTGAGTCCTTCCATCCCCAAACCCGCCCCTCTCCTTCTCTATATTTAACTTTAATCACATGGGTGACTATAGGGTGAGGGTCTGAGCCCTCTCAGATCCCCTCATCCCTCCTTTCCTTGTACCAACCCTTATACTACCTCAACACAACCCTTATCACAGGTCAACTACAACCTACTACAAGATGTCATATACTGTCTTCAATTCTGCTCCAAATACTGCTATACATGGTTGCTGCAATAGCCCTCTTATTTTCCTATTCCAATCCCGTAATAGCCCTCAGATATCCCTCGAACTTTTTTTTTTGTATTGCTGTAACAACCCATATAACTTGCTATTATGTTGGCTGTTAGGACCCACAAATCAACCCTCATAGATCTCCCTGCTGCTACTATTGCAACTTTGTTGTCATTGAGTTTGTCACATCCCTTATTGGCTGTCCAAGACTGATGTTACCTTCCCGTAACAACTCCTCATTCACCTAAAACTCAATGGATGCCTAAGAAATGTAGGCCAAGTCACTTAAACCCTTGGTGGATTCCTCCTCTTATTGGGATGACCCTCCTTACTGCCTACAGCTAGGCTTCTTTGGTAGGTTGAGCCTTTCCTAGGATTTGGCTTTCCCTCCTATGCTATGGTGAGCCTTCTAGATTCAACGTCTACCCCTCTTCAGTGCTTGTTTGCTATCCTAGAGGCCTGCTGCTAGAATCCTAAGTGATGGCTAGACTTCCCATCCTTCCTCACACAAGAACCTGCCCAAACAAAGAGACAAAACAATAGACACTAAGGCCTTATGACCTCTTCCATGTCTGGACCCATGGTTACCACACTTGGAATAAAATTTCCAAGTTCTGCACACACGATGTGAATGTCATAATAGCATCTCTCCTTTGTATACAAGTCTAGGGGTCAACTTAGAATACCCTGCATGAGTCAACACCAATTTAGAATTTTTCTGTGGGTGTGAAGCCTGACCACAAACCCATGAAGCCCATTATCAATACCATGAAGCCCCAACTTCATTATTTTCTACCCAAACCAAAGTGTGATATGCTGCCCACAATGATTCCCACATGCCTAGCACCTAGGCCACGTGATAATACCTGCCCGAAGCTACACAAATAAAAAATCCGTTTTAGTGAGGGAGGTATTCTCACCACACTCCATAATCACCTGGAAGTATCTCTATCTACCACATTGGAAGAAATTCTACTTCCCATACTAGAAGTAAGTTTTCCTCCCACATTGGATCTGATAAAAAAACTACTCTCCAATCCCCCTGATTGGCTACCCCCTTTGTCACTGAATTAAACCTTCTCTCCAATCCTTCTGACTGGTTTCACCCTTGATCACTTAAGCAAATCCTACTATTTGGCATGATCCTCTCTGCAAGAAACCCATCTCCTAGAATATTCCCACTTCTGAGCATCCTGTCTGGCCTTCTCAACCCATGACACCCTCCTGAAAATCTTGGAAGATGCCTCTCTCCCATATGGACCCAAAGGTTGGCTCTCCCTGAATGAATGACTCTCCCTCTGAGCCTCTTGACTTCTTATGAAGTTAGACTGGCTCTGAATCCACTGACTCCCTCTGAGTCTACTCAACCTTCGAAGCTACCTGCTCCTTATCCACTGTTACTTTGTTACTATGGTTCATGGCTCACATAGGTTGGCCCTTCTGTCAATACATGTTTCCCTCTCTAACTCTAGGACCACTGCTATTCCTGGGATAGATCCTTTCGACATATAATAACACTTGTCCATCTTGGAACAATATTGCATATCCCTTATCTTCAATCGATGAGGCTAAGAACACACTCCTGGCACCCATAACACATATTCCACTCACAACACATCCCTTGACTCCATCTGGAATGACACTGTACTATATCGCTGTACTACAACATGCCTGGGCCTCATACCAAGCTCCATGTACATACCTAAGTAAGACACTTTGAAGATCTTGAAAAAATCATGTGCCCCTGTCATGTGCCAATGACTCCTACTATACAAGAACCATGCAATCCTTCAAGGCAAGCATCCTTCTTACCCAAGTTACAATCATTCAATGAAATTCTACCCAAATCCATCATCCAAGTGACAAATCTCTCTGTGTCTACACACATATTGCAACTGAACCTATTTAATTTCTCTAAACAGTCCCAAGTTGCAGATGGACACTCAATCTAGTCCACTCTAGATATATGTAACTCATCTATGCAAGTGTTCTCATCCTCCTGGGTCAAATAACTCATACACTGTCACACCTGAACAATGTGCAACTCTCTGGCATGATGAGGACTCTATCTCATCAAACTGCCATCCAAACGAAGCTATCTCATTCATGCTAAATCACTTGAACTTCACCCATCACATTTCACTATAAAAATCCACCAGATGTCTATCCACAGGGTTGGAAACTTGCCACATAACATACTACTGTGATCTAGGTTCTATGCCAATCCACTAGAACTCTCAACTTTCCACACCACCGAGCTGCAATAGTCCACAAATCCTTGTCTAGACGGTCTACTCCATGTCTTAAAACAAGGACCATCTAACCTTCTGCTACCTGCAACACTCATTGTAGGTCGCTATCATAGCTATCTCCTTAACACTACTACAACTCCCTCTCAGAGCTGTCACCCATGTAAATATCTCAGATCCAACTGCCCTTCTCAGAACCATAGCTCTGATTCCATGTTAGATTTTATTGCACCTCAGGTATGGTCTATTGTTATACACAGTTATACACAAATTTACCCAATTTGAACTATAAACATAAACACATTGATATTCCTAACTACTTTAGCACAGCAAAACATAAAACTAGAAATTAGATCATGCATAGGTACACAATTATTTAATGCCAAAATATCTTGTTATTACATCCAGAACAAAGAAATTTGGTACTAGAGACAATGACCCACATTTATACAAAAGAATAATACTGAAACCACTTATAAAACTATGCCCAAATTTGTTGCACTGAGGTTTAGGGTTAGGGCATCCCTTTCCCCCTCAAACCCTCCTCTTCCTCTGCAACTCCTTGTACAAGTCTGGATGAGTCCTTCCAACCCTTGAACCGTCCTTGGTAGAGGTTCCTAGGCTACACTGATTCCTTCCATCCCCTGACCTTCCCCTCACCTTCTCTAGATTTACCTCTAACCATATGGGTGACTATCCCAGTTCCCCTCATCCCTCCTTTCCTTGTACTAGCCTTTATACTGCCTCAACACAACCCTTATCAAAGTTCTGCTACAACCTACTACAAGCTTCCATATGTTGTCCTCAAGTCTTCTCCAAAGAATTCTATACATGATGGCTACAACAACCCTCTTCTGTGCCTATTCCAAGCCTGTAATAGACCTCAAAAGTATGTTGTTTTACTGTTGAAACAACCAGCATAACTTGTTGTTATGTTTTTTGTTATGGCCCACAAATAAACTCTCAAAGATCACCTTGTTGCTACTATTGCAGGTTTGTTGTCACTAAGTTTGTCTCAACCCTTATTGGCTATCCAAGACTGTACTTACCTTCCTATAACAACTCCTCATTCACCCAAAAATCAATGGCTGCCTCATAAATGTAGGATGACTCACTTAGACCCCAGATAATGTCCTCTTCTTGTTATTCCAAGCCTCCTTACTTCCTACAGTTAGGATTCTCTGGTAGAGCGAGTCTTTCCTAGGCTTTGAGTTGCCCTCCTATGCTAGGGAGAGATTTATAGAGTCAATGACTACCCCACTTCAACCCTCGTTTACTATCCTAGAGGCTAACTGCTATAATTATAAGTGTTGGATGTACTTCTCAGCCTTCTTCACACAAGAACCTTCCCAAACAAGGAGACAAAACAATAGACACTAAGGCCTTACGACCTCTTCCATGACTAGACTTGCGGTCACCACACTTGGACTGAAATTTCAAAGCTCTCCACACATAATGACAATGTCGCAATGACATCTCTCCTTTATATACACATCTAGGGGTCAAGTTAAAATCCCCTCCACAAGTCAACACCAATTTAGGCTTTCTCTGTGTGTGTGAAGCCCCATCTCAAACCCACGAAGCCCATCCTTAAGCCCATGAAGCCCCAACTTCATTTCAAGGGCGTTTCCACCCAAACAAAAGTGTGATGTGGTTCCCACGACCATTCCCACATGCATGAAACCTAGGCCACATGAGAATACCTACCCGAAGCTACACAAATCAACAACTACAACTCCCTTTTTAATATAATATTTCCCTATTTCAATTTTAAAAATAATACACCAGGAACCAATGAGGTTTTCATATGCTAAAATTTGGGAAAAACCAACTATGCTCATAGTATTAAATATGGAGAAAATGTATGGGGCACTAGGTGGGGAGTTTTTACGGTAATGTGAACAAAAAAATGCATTTTTAATAAAATGATTCATATTTCTATTAACATATTGAAAACATGCACTTTATAAAAAAGGAATCATGACATGGCCACCACAAGCTATAGTTGAAGGCACAAAGTCTATACTATCAAAATATGCCACATAGGACCACCAAAATTAATGTGTCATAAATCCTAAGGTAGAAAGAAACAAACACAAACAAACAAGAAATCCAGTGAGAATAAGTGCACTGGTCAAGACATTGTAGGAATTAAGCTCACAATAGGATCACTATCTTTGTCCTTGGAAGGAAATCTCCATCTTTTAGTGGTAAGTTCAAGATCAATGACTATGGGTTTCTATTCCTTGTTTCCATGCTTGGGTTATTCTAGATTATTTGGCTTGGAAATGGCCAATTTGGGAATTTGTTTTATCTAGGGGACATCTGGGGTTCTTACTTGGGGCCAATTCCTTCACCTCTCTTGATATTCTCTTACAATGTGGCCCAATCTATGATGGTATGATTGGCTTCTTCGAGTTCAAGAGTGTGTATAGTGGGTAGGAGAGTGACCTTAAGGCTGCACCTTGCTCATGGTACATGCTGCATTTTTCTAGTAGACCATAATATTGTGTAGGTGGGATACTTCCATCTCCACATTTTGCGTCTACTATATTTGTCACAACAAATGGGCACAGAATAGACTCCTCTAACTAGGTAAAATTAATTTTTTGATGAGAGTTAGAAAATAAACATAATTTCTTGTTTTACAAAGATGATACAATATATCAATTCTAATCCAATGATATGTTATGTGAAAATATATATCTCGTGGGAGAGAATCTCCCAAGAGGGAAATCTTATAGGCGATATTGGATAGAATCAAAGAGTGAAAAAACTTAAAATCTCATGCCTAAGTTAATTAGGCATAATTACAAAATTAAAACAAGTGTTTCAAGGTTTTGTTCTTACCACAAGTGTGCATTTAGGGTGAGATATGCTTAGTATTTTCAAGTGCTTCCCTATAGTAGGTGTTTATGTCATTTCCCTAACCAAAAAAAGATTTAATATTTAGAGGTAACCCTTGGAAGGAATATGAAGTGCTCTCCTTCATTTTTAAAGAGGCGATTCTCCTCCAAGTCTTTAAAGATTAAGAATTTGATTCTATACTTGACTTCAATGATTGTTGATGGGTTTGGAAGGTTGTAATAGGTAAACTCTAACAAAAACCTCAAAGAGTACACATCAACAATATTTAAGAAAACACTACAAGTGAAAGACACACACACACACACACACACACACACACACACACACACACACACTTCCAGACTTGACATTAATGATTGTTAATGAGTTTGGCAGGTTGTAATAGGTAAACTATAACAAAAACCTCCAAAAATATGCATCAAAAATATCTAAGAAAACACTTTAGGTGAAATACACACACACACACACACACACACACACACACACACACACACACACACACACACACAACCTAGTGGATTATCAATCGGTTTGAATGAATTGTTTCAAGATGAAGTTCCCTTCAAGGTCTCTAGTTCTAGTGAAACCGAGGTTGTAGTTTAGATAAGTTGCACCGGGTTACAACTATTATGTTTGGTAGTTGAGCCACCCTCCATCTCAATATTTTGAGTAAGAGGCGAAGATCGTGAAATACTTTCCTTGAATATATATACACAAAAAATCCATGTGAATTAGTGTTGGTTGTGGGGCCTGATTATCTTCCTAATTCAAAGGTATTTGTTTTCAGCCATGTTAATACCCCATGAAGACTTTACACCCTAGAAGAATGTACACTCCTCCATGCGAGGGAGTGTAGGGCGGGGTTACCGCCCCTACGAGGTTCGAGGGCAAGCAGGCCCCTGAAGGAAAAAATGCCTTGTAAATGTATATTGTAATTTCATAGTAAATATGGAACGTTCATTATAAGGTCGAAGATCTAACGTTAGAAGTTATGTTAGGGTTTTTTTCCCTAGAAGGAAACCCTCTTTTATGAGGGAAATGTATTGCTGCTATGTATCATTTCGAATTTTGTATTCTGAGTGAGGAGACTATGAGAGAAAGAAGAGGAAGCTACAACGAGTGTGCTGTAGGTTGTATCCCTTCATTTGCTAGATAATAATAAAGGAAGGACCAGACAATTTCTTTGGTGTACGTAGCCCACACTGGGCGAACCACGAATATCTGTGTCTCTATTGGATTATGCATCTTTTGTGTTTTATTTATGCATTTGTTTTATTTGATTTCTCCGCGATCCTATTTTTCTAACAACTGGTATCAGAGCGAAAGGTAACTCGCAGGAAAAGAGGGTTCTTGGTTTGAGTGGGAGCAATGGCGGAAGATGGAAATTTTAGGGTCGATAAATTTAACGACCAAAACTACTAGTTATGGAAGATGCAGATGGAATATTATTTATATTAGAAGGATCTATTCCTAGCATTAGGTGTAATAGCAAAGAAGATGATGACCATGAAGGATGAAGAATGGGAGGTTCTTGACAGAAAAGCACTAGGAACGATGGGGTTGAGCTTGGCAACGTCAGTGGCTTTCAATATATCGAAAGAAAAGATGATCCGGATTTTATGAGCAGAACGAAATGTATACAGATTATTAACAAATTATTAACACAGAATAATAGAGATACAGTAAAACTGGTTTTCTATTCAATAAGGAAATAAGTTGAAACTGTAAAATGCAGCGAAAAACAAGCTTGCTAGAATGGTGGCGGCTTATCTCTGAGAAGAGATGTGACAGTTGCGCTCATTCGCAAGAAGATGATTACAATGAGGTTCTCAAGGAATTTTTACAATAAACAAGAGTTTCAAAAACCCTAAACATCGAAAAACCTAACCCTAGGAGATGAAGCGCCGAAAGTCATGTGGGCCTCGTTTGGGTAAGTCAGTACATCAACTTCCCAGGGTCGTAACTTTTGCATACGATCTCTATTTTAGGCGTATGATAGCCCATTGTAAAGATCTATCCGAGGACTAACATAGTTTCACAAAATTTTAAAATTTTGCAACTACAAAATACCCCAAAAAATGTCATTTAGGGCCTCAAAACGACTCTGGAAGTTCAGGACTTGAAAAGCTGCTAAAAATAGTAAATTATCAAAATTGCTAGAAAGTTGTTTTGAGCCAGCTGGGAAAGGTGGGTGGCTGCCGATATCCACCTGGATCAATCCTCCATCCTTAGGAAGCAATGGTCTCCATTGCGTTGATTTACCCCATCAGATGAGGAAATTTCTAGTGAATTTGGCCCTGGGTGAGCCACTTGCCTTGGTACAGGAGCTGCCCTGCTTTGACAACTCGATAAAGCTGGATCCTTTGTTATCGAGTGCCCTTGATCTGTGTGTCCACAATTTGATCATTGTATGCCTATTGTATGCAGTTGGGGTTGAGCTCTGTTGGTGTTAGTTGTTATGATATATCTGAGGTGTCCAATAATGGTGGGAAATAAGGCCGAAGGAGGTCCATGTTGAACACTGGGTGCAGGACAAGGAAAGGAGGAATGTTGAGCACAAAAGCATTATCCCCCACAGCCTTTGCGATGGTGTACGATCCATATTGGAGTGGACGAAGCTTCCGATGGGGTCCTATAAGGCGTTCTTTCTGCAAGTGAAACCAAACTTTGTCACCCACCTGAAACTTATGTGGAACCCGATGTTGATCATGGCGCTGCTTGTACTTGTTATTATACTTCTGTAGGATATCCTAAACCTGTTGGTAGATGTGCTATATCCTCTCAATGAATTGGGTGGCTTTGTCAGCCTCAGTTGGAGTAGGAGAGGAGTCGGTCGAGGTGATCGCAAGGGGAAGTGCAACATCTATGGGACCCAATGGTTGGAATCCCAACCCTACTTGAAAGGGGCTGTGGCCGGTTGAGCTATGCAGGGCTCGATTTTAGCTATGCTGGACATAGGGAAGACTCTCATCCTATGTGCAAGGATGCTTGGAATTATACATGTGCAGGATATGCACGATCATTCAATTTACGACCTCGGTTTGGCCATCTGTTTGGGGGTGGAAGGCCGTGGATTTGGTGAGCTTGGTGTCTAGCAGTGACCAGAGGCTCGACCAGAATGTGCTGAGAAATCGAATGTCTCGATCTGAGACAATGGTTTGTGGGATTCCAAAATGTACCCAAACTCATTCAAAGAAGAGCTTGGCAGTGGCTTCTGCTATGATGCTCTTCTTGCAAGCAACCAGAATCGCCATCTTAGAAAAGTGATCGACAACCACAAAAACACAGTCATTTTCCTCGCTTGGTGGATGGGAGGCCCGACATGTAGTCCATTTAAATGGATTCCCATGGTCTATCAGGAGTAGGAAGAGGGGTGTTGTTACACATATTTTTGGTCATCGTGATGATGTATTAATGATGGTGTACTCAGGCTCTTCATTAGAACTCTTTCCTGAGAAAAGTTACCTTTATCTATTTCCAGGAATCACAGTTTTGAGGAAGGTTCGCAGGCTATCAATACATTTGCCTGCGAGAATGTATGATTCTCGCAGGCTACCTTAAGCCAGGGTGTGAGAAGTTTGCACTGTGCCTAACTAATAGGGTGCAAACACTTTCTAAAGAGGGAAAAAAGATGAATTCTCGAACCTTCTAGAAGGGAATCTTCTAGAAGGATGAGATGACATTCGAATGGTTATCTAAGTACTAGATTTCCTGATATCTTGGGATCATTCCTATCCAAGTAACTAATCTATTCTTTCCTATATATTGAGGGGAATGCTCATGGAAAAGGTTAGAAGCAAACTAGCAAGAGATTTATTGGAGAATTAGTGAAAGATTGTGTGAAGGACTGATGCTACAACAGCTAAGGTACTCCAACAAGGTTATCAAAAGGTGGTTGATCTTATTCATACAAGTAAGCAAGTGTGTGTGTCAGAGCTAAGGGCCATCGAAAGGAGGTTTGCAACATCAAGTCTCAGGTTGTAATCCTTGCTTTCAATCAATATAATATAGTAATATGTCTCTTTCCCATAAATCTAATGTCACTTTATTGTATAATTCCTTGATCATATACATAGATTAACTGTTGAATATATTGAGTTGTCTTCACTTTGATTAGTTTGTATTGTTGTGGTCTTGATGACACAAGAGCATTGGAGCGAAGCTAGAACAAAAAAGACCCAAGGAAGAGATCATAAGGTATGTTCATGATTTTTGCCTCCTAGTTCATTCAATAGTTGAAATCTAGGGAAAGAGTATTATTCTGTCTTGCTTTGTTCTAGATCCAGGTGGATCTAGGGAGATCAGTTTGTGTCCACACTTACGGATTTATCCAATAAAAAAATTGGTGACTCGATGTAAAGGTTGAGGCGATTCTCAATCTTCCTCCTCCTTCTACAATGCGTCAGTTACAAAGTTTGCAGGGGAAAGAAAAATTTCTTCGTTGTTTCATCCCTAATTATGCCGAGATTACTCATGGTTTTACCAGGCTGCTAAAGAAAGGTTTGGAGTTTGTCTGGGATACTATTGCCAACAATTCTTTTGAGGCTTTGAAGTTGTCCCTCACGAAATCTCCACTTCTATTCCCTCCTGATTATAGTCATGATTACTTTCTTTATCTTGCTGCCTCGAAGTATACCATCGGCATGGTTCTCGTTCAAGAGGATGATGCACACGACGAACATGTTGTTTATTACTTGAGTTGAAGTATCACATCAACTTAAATCAAGTATCAACATGTTGAAAAACTGGCTTTGGCTGCCGTTCAAGTTGTTCAACGCTTTCGGCATTATATTCTCTCACGGAAAACTACAGTGATTTCTCATTGCAACCCTATGCAACATATTTTGACACGTCAATTGCTAGGGGGAAAGTACTCCAAATGGATTGTCATACTACAGGAGTTCGACTTGGAATTCGATCGCGCCATGTCTAAGAAATCCTTAGTTTTTGCTGAGTTAATATGTGATTTTCCTCACTCTGCCACGAAAAATGTAGCAGTAGATTCATTACTTGATGAATCAATTTTCCTTATCAGCACTGACGATATTTGGTATGGAGATATCATTATATATCTCCAAACTCAGACTTTTTGGCCTGCTTTGTCTAGTACTGAACGACGTCGTGTCCGTTATCAAGCTCGTCAGTACATTATCCTTGGAGATACTCTTTACTGTCAAGAAATTGATTCTGTTTTTTGACGTTGTTTGACTTTTGACGAAGCCGAGAAAGCTTTGAATGACTGCCATTTTGGAGCATGTGGTGGTCATATGTCTGGGTATGCTACTACCCAGAAGATCTTACGCACATGATATTTTTGGCCTTCCTTGTTCAATGACTGCATTACTGCTGTTCAGAAGTGCCATGCTTGTCAGACCTACAATCAGAAAATTCGGTCGCATCCTGCTCCCCTTCATCTTGTGGCCTCAGTTGGTCCTTTCGCAAAATGGGGCATTGATTTCATGACATGTCACCCTCACTCGGCCGGGGGGCATGGTTACATCATTGTAGCTGTTGATTACTTTACAAAATGGGCCGAGGCAATGCCAACATTCGATAATACTAGAAAGACTGCAATGTTTTTTCTTTTTAACCATGTCATAGCTCATTTTGGTGTTCCTCAAGCTATCATTACTGATCACGGTAGTCATTTTAGGAATTTTATGATGTCTGAACTTACGGAAAAGTTGGGTCTTCGTCATGATAACTCAACACCCTATTATCCATAAGCTAATGGCCAGGTCAAAGCAATCAACAAAGTTCTTATAACTATGCTTCGACAGATGATAGGCATTCATAAAACAAGTTGGCACACGATGCTATTTTCAGCATTGTGGGCATATCAAACATCTGTCAAATCCGCTACGGGGTTTACGCCCTTTTGATTAGTCTATGGTGTGGAAGCCATTCTTCCTATAGAATGTGAAATACCCTCTCTGAAGCTAGCTATCAAACTTTTACCCAATACTTCTGCTGAAGAAGAGCATCAATTGTATTTGATGCAATTAGACGAGACTCGACATGACGCCACTCTAGTAATAGAAGCCCAGAAGAAACATGTCAAGGCACAATATGACAAGCATGTTAAACCTTGCATTTTCTTTGAAGGTGATCTTGTTCTTCTTTATGAACAGGATAAATATGTCTTAGGAGATGGGAAATTCGAACCAATGTGGCGTGGTCCTTACATTGTTCACCGAGTTTTGGAAAAAGGAGCGTATGAGCTGGTTGATTATGATGGTATACCTTTGAGTGAACCCAGGAATGGGTTGTACTTGAAGAAGTACTATGCATAAGTCATCTGTGCACAAGTACTTGTATTTTATGTATCATACTTTG
>ML778992.1:379754-427194 GCA_009831015.1 Picea engelmannii
AAAATGAGTGTAATGACTTGCAGGTGTGAAACATTGATGGTTACAAAAAGGATATGGACATATTTTTCTCCATTATGGTGTGATTTTGATTGTTTTTTATGGTTTTTACATAAAACCTCGAGCGTCTTCTTGTCCGTTCTTGCACTTGTGAAAAACATAAGAATGTGATTGAGCATAGTTTTATCACTTTTTCGGGCTCAACGAGGTTATACGAAAAAGGAACCCCCCTGGAGTTCTCTTTAAGCTCTTTTCAGACTCTCTAAACATGAAAAGATCGTCGAGCGACTTTGCTATCTTCACGCTCGATAAAGTATTTGAAGTATGCGTTTGGTGAGCGATAATTTCTCTCTTTTTCGGTCTCGTCCAGACTATGTTATGAAAAAGGAACTGAGAGAGTTCTCTTTTTAAGTGTTTTTCCAAACTCTATAATCTTGAAAAACCTTCAAGTTTTCTATTTTTGGACTCGTTAAACGAACATTGACAGACCCATGATGGGACCGAACCACTCCTTCTTAGGGTTTGTTAAAAATACTCCGAGGGGCTCGTTCGAAGGATGAGCTTATATCAACAAGCATATGTGATCCTCTTCAAGCTTGTGTAAAAATAAAGAGGTACTTGCCAGAAATGGTGGGGGAAAATTTGGGAAAGGGATATGTTTCATCTTCGTATTGATTGGCAGTAAGTGTCGCTCTTGAACATGACACCCCCTATTCATCATTTGAATCTGGTTTGGGAAATCCATTTGTCTCTCTTCCGATTGATTACAAGGTCATTCCATGTGTCGTATTTGAGTCAATGCTGTCAAATCTTTGGTCGTGTCATTCATATGTTCAAGAGTAGTCCATCTGTAACCTATCTTGAGTTGGCCATCTGCAGTTATCCATTCTATCCGTGTCGGCCTTCCCTGTGTCCAGTCCAATTTGCAAAATGCTCTGTTTCAACTTCAAACTCTGTTACTCATTTCATGTCATTGATGGGGGATACATCAAGGCCCTCCTGTGACGAGTTTTGTTCCGTCGACTTCAGCTCATTATCCGAAATCAAGACTTAGAAATTGTTTAGTACCTTGGAGATTGCATGCCTCAATGGCAAGTTTCCTCGCTTTCGAAAATGGGTTTACCTCATTGACCCCTGATTGAAAGATTCTGTCGGATGTTCGACATCAAATCATTTATTCACAGTCGATGGATTGTACTTTAGTACCTTGGGATTCATTGACATCAATGGTGATTTCTCTCGCACTTGTTAATGGTTACATCAATGACCGGTAATCAAGTGGTTTCTGCCATGTTCGACTTCAACACCTGTAATCACATGGTTAGATTCGTACTTTAGGTGATGAGATTGAAGATCCTAGATATTATCTTTGTGATCCAGATTGTGATGGAGTATGTATAATTTGCGACACATAGATCCACTGTGTATGTTTCATGGCTATGTCGTCTTGATTTGAAATTTCTCACATAGATCCACAGTGTATGATTGGTGGCCATGACCCATGTCTATGATGTCATCAGTCTATGATCTGAGTATGGGAATGCCTACCCCAGAATTGGTATAAATGATATTCTATAGATGCTTGGATGTTTGCAAGTTTCCGATTAGATGTGCTCCTGGTTCTTGACACACACATGCAACTTACAAAGTATATCGGCTATCACTAGTTCCAAATTCATACTTTGGGGGGCATTCTGTTACACATATTTTTGGTCGTCGTGATGATGTATTAATGATGGTGTACTCAGGCTCTTCATTAGAACTCTTTCTTGAGAAAAGTTACCTTTATCTCTTTCCAAGAATCACAGTTTTGAGGAAGGTTCGTAGGCTATCAATACATTTTCCTGCGAGAATGTATGATTCTCGCAGGGTACCTTAAGCTAGGGTTCGAGAAGTTCGCACTGTGCCTAACTACTAGGGTGCGAACACTTTCTAAAGAGGGGAAAAAGATGAATTCTCGAACCTTCTAGAAGGGAATCTTCTAGAAGGATGAGATGGCATTCGAATGGTTATCTAAGTACTAGATTTCCTGATATCTTGGGATCATTCCTATCTAAGTAAATAATCTATTCTCTCCTATATATTGAGGGGAATGCTCATGGAAAAGGTTAGAAGCAAACTAGCAAGATATTTATTGGAGAATTAGTGAAAGATTGTGTGAAGGACTGATGCTACAACAGCTAAGGAACTCCAGCAAGGTTATCGAAAGGTGGTTGATCTTCTTCATACAAGTGAGAAAGTGTGTGTGTCAGAGCTAAGGGCCATCGAAAGGAGGTTTACAACATCAAGGCTCAGGTTGTAATCTTTGCTTTCAATCAATATAATATAATAATATGTCTCTTTCCCATAAAGCTAATGTCACTTTATTGTATAATTCCTTGATCATATACATAGATTAACTGTTGAATATATTGAGTTGTCTTCACTTCGATTGGTTTGTATTGTTGTGGTCTTGATGACACAAGAGCATTGGAGCAAAGCTAGAACAACAAAGACCCAAGGAAGCGATCATAAGGTATGTTCATGATTCTTGCCTCCTAGTTCATTCGATAGTTGAAATCTAGGGAAAGAGTATTATTCTATCTTGCTTTGTTCTAGATCTAGGTGGATCTAGGGAGATCAGTTTGTGTCCACACTTATGGATTTATCCAATAATAGGTGTACAGACCTTGTTTCTTAGTGGTTGGTTTGGCAATAGTGCAAGCAGTGCAAGACCTGATATACTTGCTGACATCCTGTCGAAGTTTCAGCCAGTACAAATGTTTTTGTAGCATCGCCATTGTCTTTTCGACGTCGAAGTGTCCTACCACCCGACTGTAGTGGGCTTCACAGATCAGCTTCGCTCACTCACTTGAGGGAACACATATATGGCCCAGATGACACAACAACCCATCTTGAAGATGGAAATTATCGACAACTTCCTTTGCACCCAACATTTGGTAGGTGGTGGCAAAGTCTGGGTCTGTCTCATAGAGTTGGGGCCATCCAGAGGTCTCATGGCTGCAGGATTCTAGCACTGTGGTGAGTGCTGTGACTGGTGGTCTGCTGAGGCAATCAATGACATGGTTGGTGCTTCCTATTTTATACTTGATGTTGAGGTGGAATTGCTGCAAGTATGTGGACCACTTTTGATGGCAGTCATTCTGCAATTTTCCTTATGTCTGCATGAACTGCAGTGGCTTATGATCAGTGTGGATGACTGTCTCCCTCCCAAGAATGTAATGTCTCCATTGGCGACAGGCTTGCACAATGGAGTAAATTTCTTTGTTGTAAGTAGGGTACTTATGGACAACATCTGATAGTGTCGCACTATGATAGGCCACGGGGTGGCCATGCTGCATGAGATCGACACCCACAACATAGTCTGAAGCATCAGTCTCAATCTCAAAGGGCTGCTGCAGATCTAGTAGTGAAAGTAATGGGGCTAAGCACAAGCACTGCTTCAAATCATCGAATGCTTGTTGTTGGGGCTGGCCCCATGAAAATTTCATCTTACCACCACCCCTGGTTATTTGGCTAAGGGCCCATGCAATATGGGAGAATCCCAACACAAACCTGCGGTAGAAATTGGCAAGGCCCAAGAAACTCCGAAGCTCCGTGAGTGTGGTTGGGGCTGGCCAGTCACAGATGACTTGGATCTTTGTTAGATCCACATGTACGCCATGTAGATCAATGATGTAGCCTAGGTAATGGACCCTGTCCATGCTGAAGGAGCATTTTTCCAAGTTGGCATATAGCTTGTGCTGTCGCAGGGTGTGCATAACTTGCTGAATATGCTGCAAGTGTTCAACCCAAGTCTTGCTGTAAATGAGAATGTCATCAAGATACACCACTACAAAAGTATTGGTGAATGGTCACAGGATAACATCCATCATCATCATGAAAGTGGCTGGAGCATTTGTCAAACCAAAGGGCATGACCAACCATTCAAAAAGGCCTTCCTTTGACTTGAAGGTGGTCTTCCATACATCTGTCTATTCTATCAGGACCTGGTGGTAGCCAGACTTCAGATCAATATTACTAAAGTATTTTCTCCCCATGAGTTGATCAAGGAGGTCGTCGATTCGGGGAATCGGGTACCAGTTTCTGATTGTGATTTTATTCAGAGCCCGATAATCAATGCAAAGTCGCCAGGTTCCATATTTCTTCTGTACCAGCACAATTGGGCTCTCGTAAGGTGATGAGATAGGATGGATGTGCCCCTTGTGGAGCAATTCTTTGATCTGTCACTTGATCTCCTCATTCTCTAATAGAGAGTGATGATAGACTGGCCCATTGGGTAGTGATGCGCCAGGGGTCAGATTGATGGGGTGCTTGACCTGGAAGTGCAAAGGTACCCCAGTAGGTGAGGAGAAGATATCCGAGTATTCTTCCACGACCTTATCTACTTTCTTCTGCTGTGTGGAGAGGTCGGCCGCAGAGACCCTGGATGTGGCTTTGATTTTTCTCTCATTCTGAGAGCGGATCACGAAGAAGACAAACTTCCCCATCTGAGATATGACCTTCCTGCATTGCTTAGCAAAGATGAAGGAAATAACACTAGGTGGGACAACCTCGGGTATCCTATACAATTTCCTATTCAAAGTAATAATAACACTACGAAGCCTAGACTCATATACAACATGAAGTTTCCATAAATAAGGTTGACCCAAAAAAACATCAAAAACTTTGAGAGGAGAAACATCACACAATACTTCATCTTTGAAGGGCTTGATGCCGTACGACAGTCGACATTGTTGGCTGACACGGAGATTGCTTCCTTAGCAGAGCCATCCAATGGTGTAGGGTCGTGGGTGCGGCGTGGTCGGCAGGGCTAGCCACTTGACGACCTCTGCTGAGATGAGGTTCTTCTGGCTACCACTATCAACAATGAAGTGTAGTGGGGTGCCTTTTACCCACATCTGGGAATGGAAGAGGCGCTCTCCTTCTTCTGGCTCATCTGGTTCACCATGCTGGAGCTTGGTGGTAGCAACGGTGGCACTGGGTTCCGTGTCAATGATCCATCTTCCCCTTTTTGGTTCTGACTCAGAGTCAGAACCCGCATCTGATTCAGAGGCTTTCACTTCAGCCACCAACATCTACTTTGAGAGACAGTCAGCAGTGTTATGCCAAGGGCTCTTATGGAAGTCACACCACTTCCTAGTATCTTTCTTTGTCTTTCCGGTGTCCTTCTTTACTTGTGGCTTGGACTGGTTGTCCTGATACTGTGCATCTTTGCTCTGTCCTTTGTTCTGTGGGTTGGGGCTACCCTTTCTTGGATTTTGTTGTGAGGGGTTCCCCGACCCAAATTATCGCGTCTTTTGTTTGAGCTTCTGCTCGATTTTGATGGCATATCGGTAGGCCGTGCCCAAGGATCAGATGTCCAGAAATTCCATTTTGGTATGGATGTATCTATGAAGAGCACCGTGATACTTGAGCACCAGATGTCTGTCTGAATCTTTGATACCCAACTTGGTGTGCAAGGTATGGAAGATATTTGTGAAATCTGGCACTGCTTGGTCTCTTTCTTGTCGCAGTGTGGACCATTTGGTATACAAGTCGTCATAAATTCCGACAGGGTAGTATTGTTCCTTAATATCATCCTTGAAGGATTCCCATGTGGTTGTGACTGTAAATAATGAAGGTTCCTCTGTTTCCTTTTGCTCATAGAAAGTTTCCCACCAATCTTTGACATGGGGAACAACTTTGAGGAGAGAAAAAGTAATCTTTTCTCTATTCGAAAAGTTATGGACAGAGATATACCCTTCTAGTAGATTCAACCACTTGTCTACAACATCTGTGTCTATCTGACCTTCAAATATAGGAATATCGAAGTTTATTTGTACCTTGAAGGGGGCGGTGCCTCTGCTCGAAGAAGATGCATCACATGTTGGTAGTCGCCGAAGGATTCGCACGGAATTATCCATCATCTCGTTCCTCTGTTGCACGAGGGCTTCCTCAATCAATAGTTTGAAAGGATCTCCTATCTCATCATATTTCTTTTCTCCTTCCATGAGAGGTCGCTTGGGTGTGCGAGAGATTTTTTCCTCAAGAGAAACAAGCTCGAGACCCAAATCTTTGTACTCCGACCTCGTTGGGGATGTGCATTAAGATGACAAGGAGAAGACCGCTCTGATACCACTGATCCAGATTTTATGAGTAGAATGAAATGGCTACAAATTATTACCAAATGCTTAACACAGAATAACAGAGATACAGTAAAACTGGTTTTCTATTCAATAAGGAAATAAGTTGAAACTATAAAATGCAGCGAAAAACAAGCTTGCTGGAATGGTGGCGGCTTATCTCTGAGAAGAGATGTGATGGATGTTCTCATTCACAAGAAGATTGTTACAATGAGGCTCTCAAGGAATTTTTACAATAAATAGGAGTTTCAAAAACCCTAAACATCCAAAAACCTAACCCTAGGAGATGAAGTGCCAAAAATCACGTGGGCCCCGTTTGGGTAAGTTAGTACATCAACTTCCTGGGGTCGTTTGCATACAATCTTCGTTTTAGGCGTATGATATCCCATTGGAAAGATCTATCCAAGGACTACAATAGTTGTACTGCAAAATACCCCAAAAAACGTCGTTTAGGGCCTCAAAACGACTCTGGAAGTTCAGGACCCGAAAAACTGCTAAAAATAGTAAATTATCAAAATTGCTAGAAAGTTGTTTTGAGCCAGCTGGGAAAGGTGGGTGGCCGTCGATATCCACCTGGATCAAAATACAACGAAGGATTTGATGGATGCATTGACAAAATTGTATGAAAAACCCTTAGTGTCCATTAAGGTATTTCTAATGAAGAGATTATTAATATGAAGATGTCAGAAGGTGGGTCTGTTGCAAATCATTTAAATGAATTTAATACGATTACTAATCAGCTATGTTCAGTAAAAGTGGACTTTGATGATGAGATCAGGGCTCTTCTAATATTTTTCTCATTGCCAGAAAGATGGAACGGCTTGGTCATGGCTATAAGTAATTCTGTCTCTGGTTCAATAACTTAAAAATTTGATGATGTTGTTGGTGTTATCCTTAGTGAGAAAATGCAATGGAAAAGCACAAGTGAGACATCAGGTAATGCATTAAACATGGAGAACATGGGAAGAAAAAAGGATATAGGAAAGGGATTAGGGAACCACAGGAATTCTAGGAAGGGCAGATCCAAATCCAGACTCAGAAAGATAGAGTGATGGAATTGTGGGAAGAAAGGACATCTGAAGAAAGATTGCAGAGCTCCAAAGAAACAAAGAGATGGACAATAGGAGAAAAAACAGGAAGCAAATGTAACATATGGTGTGTTACAAGATGCTTTGATTATTTCTGTAGATAATATTTATGAGTCTTGGGTAGTATATTCAAGGGCTTCATTTCATGCCACACCCCATAGGAAACATTTTCTAGATTATGTTCAAGGTGATTTTGGACAGGTTCATTTCATTGATGATGCACCATGCAGAATTGTTGGAATGGGAAAGGTAAAAATAAAGCAAAGGAACGGAAACCAATTGTTGTTGAAAGAGGTAAGACATGTTCCATATCTAAGGAAAAATCTAATTTCAACAGGGCAATTGGCAAGTGAAGGTTGTATATCCATATTTACAGACAAGGTGTGGAAGGTCACCAAAGGATCATTGGTGATAGAAAAATGAGAGAAGGTAGGTACATTGTATTTATGTACTGGTACTACTGACTCTTCTATCTCTTTACCTTCTACAAGAGTGGATACAACACTGTGGCATCATAGGATTGGACACATGAGTGAGAAGGGGATGCAGATACTTCGCAAAAGAAATTTGTTTCCAGATCTTAAACAAATTGATTTGGATTTATGTGAGCATTGTGTTTATGGAAAACATAAGAGAGTCATATTTCTCAGAGTCGAAAAATAAAAGAATCATGTGTTGCATCTCTTTAGTCACCTAAATGAAAAAAATGTAGATGCTTACAAGCCCAGTTGGGTTAGCTAGGCAAGATAATAGTGAATGCAAGAGCTAGAAACATCAAGCACGTGATATAAACAAAAGACTAAGCTAAGAACAATAAAAGAAACTAAACTAGAGTGCATAAGGACATTAGAACAAGAAATAAACAACATTCATGCCACCAATGGAAAGGATTGTATTAGTGGAAAGAAAACACCAAAGAGAAAGGGAGACTTATGGGTCCCCTCTTCCTCCAAGGGAGGGATCTTGAACCCCCAAAGATTGAGCTCTTCTTACAACTAGTAAACTTGAAGGGAATGGTGAAGAAATCCCAAGCTCATTCACTCAAGAGGTGAGGTGAATAGCTCAAATGAAATGGTGCTTGTATGCTCTTGACAAGGAAAGAGGATCCTTCGAGAGAATATAGGTAGCATAACAATACAAATGAATTCCTTGAAAATATAGTGCACCCATTGCCTCTTTTTATAGAAAAGATTTGAGGCATTATTCAACCAGTATTTAGTGTGAACAAGGGGCCTTTTAGGGAACCCTTAGGTCTTTGACCAGCCACCTAGTTGGATTCAGCTGAGATTTGAGTGTCAAATCGACTTGGAAGCTGAACCAGAAGTGGGTGGAAGGCCAACCACAATTATAAATACGCCGTTCTGAGGGGTGCACAATTTTTTGCATCCACAGTTGCACATCATGTGCATGTGCACTTTTCTTGCATTTCTGGATGGCGTAGGTGCACGCGCTACCTATGTAGTCTTAGCACATGCTGATTTTATAACTGGCTGTATAGTTTTGGACCTTTTGGAAATGCATTTTTTGGTCCATGGATGAACTAATAGATGTTTGGAGATGCTGGATTCCTGTAACCATTTGCAGATGAAATTTCAGTGATAACAGATGCCACCTGATGTATGAGGTTAGGAGAATACATATAGCCGAAATACATCAATGTTTGTTTGACTGAGAGTACCATTGTAAGAAAGAGTGTTGAGGGGAGTTTCAAGAGTGACCCATTGGAGGGAGAGGGGAACCTATAGGACCCAGTCCTTTCGCAATGTGTGAAAAATAAAACTGTGTACAAACGAGGTGGGCATGCCCCATGGTCGTGTCATGTAAATCAAAAATGCGTAATACAATAAATGAAGCTATGTGTTGGTGTAGATAACTGTAGTGCCCTCGAGGGCATGGTTGATAATAGCAGCGGAAAATTCTGGTGGTGAACAAACTCTGAAAAGAGGCGATGACACCTATAAAAAGTTTCGCTGAGTCGCAGGCATTAATGGCCTAACAATGTTCAGAGGTCTTCGACAAATATAAAAATAATTGCAATAGTCGCAAAGTAAGACCCACCACAACATGATAAAGTGTTGGAGGTGAATGTCGTGGAGGTCAACGATAACATAGAGTGATGATGATCCTTTCTGTACCGTCCGAGACATCTCATTTTGAAGGTAATGATGGTCAAGATACTGTCATCCATCTAGAAACTATGGTGATGTCGACAGAAAGGGAGACGCGACTTCGAGAAGTGGAGGGCTTCATGAAATCTACTGGATGAAACCAAGGACTGAAGAGTAACATGGACAAAGTCTGGAAGTGGTGAGACTCAATACTACCCTTGGTTGGGGAGATATGCGAAATGGAAACAACCGTGAAAGTGAATCTAGCATTAGGTGGATGACTAGACGAGGGTAAATGGTGCCAGAGGTGTGACAAAATGGACAAAATCAGAGATCAAAAGGTGTAGGGACTGTAAGATACTCGGGGTTTATGGATAATGTCATTGGTGAGAGGAAGTGAAATATTCCCCAACCAAGGGTGACAAGGGTTTCTTTGCTAGAAAAGGAAGGTTGCTTAAATGCGACAATAGACAGCTAGATAAATGCAGGAAACGGTTCTTTGTACAGTTACCGAAAGAATAAAAAATAAGTTGGGATAACTGTGCAGATATAGAAAAGGGTGTCCTAGTGTAAGATGGCTTGGACGATGAGGGATCAAGTTGCTTGGAAAACAAGTGGAGGGTGGGGGCCCCATAGGTGGGTTTCTGTATTTAGGGAAGAGAATGGAGGACAATCTGGAGATGGGAAAACTGATTGTGGATAAAATGGATGGTTAATGATACTGCGGGGGTGCAGTCAAAATAGAACCATGGTGAGGTAACCTAGGAGTCCTTTGGGTAGGCTAGAAAAAATGAGGAGAAGGAGTATGTAGCTGGTTCTCGAAAATGCGTAATACTATCAAGACTCCCATCCCTAAAGGGTGAAAACAACATGAGTGTCAAAGTACCAAGGGGGACTATGAATGGGACAACTCATGTGGGGAAGAGTGCTACTGGGTGGCAGTACCGAAGTGCAGTGAAGGTGACAGTACTACAAAGCCAGATATAGGGTCCTACAGGAAAATGTCAGAGGGTGTGACTGGAGATGCAATTGAGATTCAAAAGGAAAAATTACATGCCAGTGTCGGTCATATATCTGAAGGGGTAGTGCTGATGCATGATGCCTAAGTATTTGCACACATGAAAAATGAATACCCGACATGAACAATATCTGAAGATAAAGAACATATAACAATTATTCAATAATGTGTGAATATAAGCATGCGTACCGGAGCGTGAGTATGGGAAAAATGCTCCCCAGGGGCTAAGGATGGATGGAGGCCTGGAGAATATGACTATGTAGGTGGCGGGACCCTGGTCCTGTGGCTGAAGATGGATCGAAAAATGGACACTCAGAGCTCCCAGAATTGAGTAGGGAAGTTTGGAAAACATGACTATATATAGCTGTAGGGCCCACATTGCCACCTCATTTGTACCTGCTACTATCGTGAGTGGATGAGAGGTTTTCGAGAAGTTTTGGAGATTCTGGGAGATCGAGCCAGCCGATTCAGGATCAACGAGTGTCAGGTTAGTAGTCGTATCCTCCTGCACAGTAGTTAGGTTTTCTTTTTGGATAGGGCTTGTATGGATGACCGTACAAGGGGTTTTTGTGAGTGTGGGCCCCCTAGTGTGCAGGTGACCAAAGGTGATCCACGCATGAGTGCACGCCTGTGAGTGAGGAAGCCATGCATGGGGGTGCCCAAAGAGGAAAAATAGGCATGCATTGAATGCACGCCTATCTGAAGCATATATACGCATGTGTGCACAGATGTGTTGCTGACAGTGGCGCATGTGTGTGCAACTGTGAAACAAATAAGCGTGCCAATAGGCGTGTCTGTGTGTATGATAGGGGCACATTCATGCACCTCTATATAGTTGACAGTCATGCATGGTATGAACTGGCACACATATGTGCGGGCCTGTGGGGAAAACTATTTTGTCATGGAGGCAAAGTTGAAGGGTGTAAAAACTTACAGGTTTTGGAGATTTTGATGTATTTATGAGCTGTGATGGTTGATCAAATATTGTATATGTGGATGCAGGTGATCATGTTGATGATGCTGGTTCATTGGAGGGAGAGGGATTGGGAATTCCTGAGGGAGGCAGTGAGGGATGAGGAGCCGGCGGTCTGAGACACTTTGGAAGCTTATGGGATGTTAAATTTTTTTGAGTGTTCGCTAGTGCGTGCACAGGAGTATCTCTTGTAGTTCCTGATTGCTATGTAGAGTCTGGATATGCATTGTTTTATGGTGTGGGGTGAGTATCTGGACTTCGATGCGGTGGAGGATATATATTTTCTGACTGGTCTCCCTATTCGGGGAACTCCGTTACTGGTGGAGCCCATGTTACCCAGGGATGGGCAGTTGGCTGTCTTAGCCCGGAGGTATTGTTCTGGGGAGAACTTTATGTCGGTCTCTGTGGTGAGTATTGGGTTGATGGATGCCCTTGTGCATCGTTTCATGGCAACGATGATCATGAGAGTCTATGTTTCTCTCGTGACTCAGCAGATCAGTGGGGGTCAACTGAGGGTTATGCAGAGGGCATTGGTAGGTGAACATTTTTTGTGGGGGTTGATGCTCCACACCAAGATGGTAGGACAGCTTGATCAGTGTCAAGCTGCTGACTCAGGGGAGTTTTCCTTTGGGTCCATCTTGGTAGTGTGGTTCTTGGAGAGGGTGCTGATGTTGCGCCTCAGAGTGCTTTTGAGTGCACTGGGTGTGCGAGAGCCGCGACTGATGTGGTGGGCAACGATCTTGGTTCATCACGGTGGTGGGGAGGGTGGCCACTATTTCAAGACTAAGGCTGCACAGGTGTGGTGTCAGATGCCACAGATCATACTTCGATATCTGTATTTTGGGGTGGACTTTAGGGATGATCTGGATATGGTGTTAATCCCGGGAGAGGTGTTCAACCACAGAGGTATGATGTTATATTTGATTTTTTGATATGTTATATAGTATATAATATATTTTTATGTATGGATGGATGCTCATGCTATCATTTGTTTTTTGTGTGTGCAGATGTGGGACCTCGTAGGCGCGAGGTTGAGTTGGTTAGAGTGCCGGCTCATCTGGGGCTGATGAGACCTCTGCGGGGAGAGCCACGAGTAGGAGAGGGATGACGACGAGATGATGTTGGGGTGAGGCCCATTGCTAATGAGAGAGTGTCTAGGTGACACCATTACGATGACTGCAGTGTAGGGCCATCACATGCTCCTCCGGCGGGGGTTGGGGGAGATTTTGAGGATTTTCTCCACTGATTAGAGGCGGTACTGTTAGTGTCAGAAGTCACTCCTGGATTTCTTGCAGGAGCAGAGCCCGACGCCCCTCAATTTTTATGTCACGATTTAATAAATGGGGGTGGTCGAATGGATAAAGACTCAAGAAGATAAAACTTTAAATCAGGAGACTGGGCTTAGTATGTATGTAGCAAGGGAGGTCTTGATCCAACTTCTGTCAGTAAATGGATTAAAGGGTGACAGATGGAAGACTTATGAGAAGGGTGAGCAAGACTGCCTCAGGCGACAAGCCTTCAGAAGCTTGAGGATGAAAATCTCGAAAGCCAAGATCCTCTTGGTCCAGAGCATCAAGGAGCCGAGGAATGACTCGACTGGATCCTCCAATTCCAAGTCGTTCAGCACTAAGAAAATCACAGGAGCCGATTAGAAACAATGCAACTGTTACACTGACCCAACCTATGCCATCCTATAATAGCTACAACTCGTCTGGATCCTCCAATTCCAAGCTATTCTAACACAGTAAACAAAGAGATGGAAAAGAAACTGACATCCATAAAGTAAGAAATCTCAAATTCCTTATACATTAACCAGAGAAACCAATGCTTCATCAAAACTTTACAATCGGGAGCTTTTCTCAACCATCCTCTCCTACAAAAATGGCGAAAATGCCTACATATACTCAAAAACAACAACAACAGCAAAAACAAGATTCTGCATTAAAAACATTGCGTCAGCATGTCTTTTGATAGTCTGCGCATGCGAACTTTGGCCGATCATGCACCCAAGACTTGGTGTCCCCTCGGCCAAATTCAGACGGATATTCTTTGTCAGACGCCACCTTAACTACGCATGGCTTCTGCAAGGGAAGTAGCTGATCCATTGAGAGCCAAGCTAGCGTTTATAGACCTCCTCTGGCTGGTCGAGGACTCGGCATGGCTTCTTTGGAATAAATGGTACACATGACCCTCTTGAGAAGACTGCTTGCCAGACTCTCCATACCCTATACTTAATGCATGAGGAGAGGTTTCAACCACCCCTTCTCACCTTCAATTACTTCAAGTGAAAACCAGGCTTGAGGTCGAATCAAATGGCACCCAGAGACGCGATGAACCTTTCGGCGACTAGACCCGATGCCTTTGGCCCCCTTTGCAAAGCTCTTCCTATTTCCCAAGTGACTGCGGGCTATGACCCTGCATTTATTTCCGTAGGTTCTTTCGGCATTCGCGAATAGGAAGGGGCTGATCCCTGCATATCATAGTCACGATGGGAAAAACACCAAGATGGCTCAATTGGGCGCCATGTGTCCTTCTCAAATCCGACAGTCCTAAACTCACCCGACGATGTTGTGGGCCTGGGTCCCGGATGCTTTCCTCACTTCACGCATCGGGGATATGAGGGAGCCACTCCTTGCACTTCGAAATCATGATGGGTGAAATGTCGAAGAGCCTAATCGCGCGTGCCAGGTGTCCCCTTTGGATGGACGGCTGAGACTTCTTCTTGATACTGCGGGCCTGAATTTGAGCGCTTTCGGGGTTTGGGGTTTCGAGATGCAGAATGAAATGAAACTCTCACCCTCTGAACTCACGACTGCCGAAAAGCTGACTTGACTAGATCTCGTGCTATGCATCCTTTGGATGGATGACTGCTATTCTTCCCTGCATACAATATGGGTGCGACCTCTTTGCGCTAATCTCGGTGAAACTCCGTTATCTGTGATTTCCTGCCATTCGTCGATTTGCTCTTATGGATGGATCTAGACCATCGACAATACAATTTCTCTTGCTTATTCACTTGGAAGCTTGAAATGAGATTTTTCCATGCTGCGTTCAGGCGCTTCTCCTGGGACTGGCAGACTTGAATACTCTTGTGCCCCGAACAAGAAATGTTACTAACATTAGGCTCCATGGGGGATAGAGTCATCCCTGTGATGCTCTAAGGACTCATTTTGCAGTTTTAGTGCCTTGCTATTGGGCTATGGAGTCAGGCTCAAAACATCCCGCTGCTGAAAATACAGGCCAAAAAATAAAAGCAACAGAATAAAGATACATGCTCAAAAGAGATTATTTATATACAATCCTAAACTAATAAAACACTTTACATGGGGCTAGGTGAAAGCAGATTTCCACCATAGCCATTCAAGCAGCTTCCTAGATAGAAGCTCCTTCCTTCTGTCAATGATCATCAGCAAATGGTGTAACTGTGACAACAGAATGGTTACACTCTTCAACTCCTCCTTACAAGCTAGAGTTGAGATGAAATAGGGAGGCTCCAAGGCATAGGGGAAATTCCACTCCATGTACTTGCTGACAAGGTCATAGAATGAGTGGCTAATTCCAGAAAATTGGTGACAAACAACCTCTTTTGCTACACAATTGTTCACATGCGGCCGAATATCTCTGATAAGCATAGGCAGGTGAATAAATGAAGTAGGCTCGCTGATCTCATATGGTGGCTGCTCACTGACTGGCTCTAAACAAAGGGAAGAATGATCCTCTAGTTCTTTTTCCTCTTCTTGTCTCTCCTTCGGGTCAGATTCATAATCGTCATAAACAGGACCAGTGGGAAAGTTTTGCTCTTGGAAGTCCTATGTTTCCAGCTCAGAACATGATTCATAGCTGTCATAAAAAGGCTGGCCGTTCTGATCAACAAAAGGTGATGTGGGGTTCTGGTGCTCCTCTTCCACAACTACCTCTTCATCATTTTGATCTGAGACAGCATGGTCATCAGGGGCAGATGTTAATGCATTTACAAAATCTTCAATAATATCCTCGAAAGAGCCATCTAGAACATTTGCCTCGGAGACTGGAAAATCCTCTGCACAATCTTCAGATTTTAACCTTTCTAATTGAGCAGAGAGATACTTCACCTGTTCCCTCAGCTTTGTTAGTGTGTCTTCTTCCTCCCTAGGATATTCATCACTTCCATAACAGTCCTCTGATGCAGACGAGTGGGGAGGAGAAAGGAATGATTTCTGATCTAGGTCATCAGGATCATCCTCACAGCCTATGTCAGAAATAGCTTCATTTTGTACAGAGTTGTGGTATCCCTCACACAGCTATGACAAATTAACTCGGAGGGATAAAACTCCTTACAATAGGTGATGAAAGCTACATGAAACTCTGAGAGTGAAGAAATGCTAGCAGGGGGTAAAGAATGATACCATTTACGTGCATCCCCTGCTAATGAGAACATGAACATCTTCAGTAATACATCCTCATGATGTATTTCCCACTGACGCATGAGTTCATGAAACTCACTGAGGTGCTGAGCAGGGTTGTCCTCTTCACATTTTCCAAATATGGGAAAATAATCACCCCATTCATTCAGAGAGGGTACAACATTAGGAAAACCAGGAATAGAAGAAAAATAAAAAGGAGCAAACATGCGAGCAAGGATTTTCTCCATATCGAGCCAGTGGAGTTGCCAATCAATCCTTGAATCATGGAGTTGCCAGGTGAAAGATGTGCAGCTTCAAATATGCTTGGTCCTTGTTCACCATCAAAGGTCAGATCTTAACGTTGTTGTTACCCCAGGAAGCTTCTCAAGCTGAGAAAGTAGCCGCTGAAACCTTCTCGAGAAAGCTCCTCTGGGTTATCTTTCAGGTGTGCTAACAATAGCTACAGCTGAAACAATGAAGTGGAAACAATGGAGTCACCAGGTGCACAGTAGCAATATTTAAGGGATCTGATGTCTGATGCACCTTCAGAATTAGAGGCTCAATGTCGTTCTGCCCAGGGAAAAATCTTCAACTTCGTCCCCAACAACGGCGCAAAAAATGTTAGCGTTAGAAGTCACTCCTGGATTGTTTGCAGGAGCAGAGCCCGATGCCCATCAATTTTTATGTCACGATTTAATAAATGGGGGTGGTCGAATGGATAAAGACTCGAGAAGATAAAAATTTAACTCAGGAGACCGATCCTGGTATGTATGCAGCAAGGGAGGTCTTGATCCAACTTCTGTCAGTAAATGGATTAAAGGGTGAGAGATGGAAGACTTATGAGAAGGGTGAGCAAGACTTCCTCAGGCGATAGGCCTTCGGAAGCTTGAGGATGAAAATCTTGGAAGCCAAGATCCTCTTGGTCCAGAGCCTCAAGGAGCTGAGGGATGACTCGACTGGATCCTCCAATTCCAAGTCGTTTAGCACTAAGAAAATCACAAGAACCGATTAGAAACAATGCAATTGTTACATTGACCCAACCTACACCATCCTATAATAGCTACAACTCAACTGGATCCTCCAATTTCAAGCTATTCTAACACAGTAAACAAAGAGATGGAAAAGAAACTGACATCCATAAAGTAAGAAATCTCAAATGCCTTATACATTAACCAGAGCGACCAGCGCTTCATCAAAACTTTACAACTGGGAGCTTTGCTCAACCATCCTCTCCTACAAAAATGGAAAAAATGCCTACATATACTCAAAAACAACAACAGCAGCAAAAAAAAGACGCTGCATTAAAAACATTGCATCTGCATGTCTTCTGACAGTCTGCACATGCAGACTCTGGCCGATCATGCACCCAAGACTTGGTGTCCCGTCGGCCAAATTCGGATGACTATTCTTTGTCAGATGCCACCTTAACTGCGCATGGCTCCTGCAAGGGAAGTAGCTGAGCCATTAAGAACCGAGCTAGTGTGTGCAGACCTCCTCTAGTTGGTTGAGGACTCGACATGGCTTCTTTGGAAGAAATAGTACACAGGACCCTCTCGAGCAAACTACTTGCCAGACTCTCCATACCCTATACTTAATGCATGAGGAGAGGTTTCAACCACCCCTTCTCACCTTCAATTACTTCAAGCGAAGACCAGGTTTGAGGTTGAATCAAATGGCACCCGGAGACGCGATGAACCTTTCGGTGACTAGACCCGATGCCTTTGGCCCCCTTTCCAAAGCTCTTCCTATTTCCCAAGTGACCGTGGGCTATGACCCTACTTTTATTTCCGTAGGCGCTTTCGACGTTCATGAATAGGAAGGGACTGATCCCTGCTTATCATATTCGTGATGGGCGAAACACCGAGATGGCTCAATTGGGTGCCATGCGTCCTTCTAAAAAAAGACGGTCCTAAACTCACCCGACGATGCTGTGGACCTCGGTCTCGGATGATTTCATCACTTCGTGCATCAAGGATATGAGGGAGCTACTCCTTGCACATTGAAATCGCGATGGGAGAAACGACGAAGAGCCTAATCGCACACGCCAGGTGTCCCCTTTGGATGGACGGCTGAGACTGCTTCTCAATACTGCGGGCCTGACTTTGAGCGCTTTCGGCACTTTTGGGGTTCGGGGTTTCGAGATGCAGAACGACATGAAACTCTCACCCTCTGAACTCGCGACTGCCGAAAAGATGACGTGACTAGATCTCGTGCCACGCGTCCTTTGGATGGACGACTGCCATTCTTCCCTGCATACAATATGGTCGCGACCTCTTTGCGCTAATCTTGGTGCAAATTTGTTATCCGCAATTTCCCACCATCTGTCGATCTACACTTATGGATGGATCTGGACCGTTGACAATATAATTTCGGTTACTTATTTGCTTGGAAGCTTGAAACAAGATTTTTCCATGCTGCGCTTGGTCGCTTCTCCTGCGACTAAAAGACTTGAATACTCTTGTGCCCTGGACAAGAAATGTTACTGACATGTACTACAGGGAGTACCTAAGGGGATGTGGGTGCGTATCCAGCATGAGGGGATCCTAGAGCACTGTATTGGGTTGTCGGTGGATTCACGGACCCTGATCCGCAGAGAAGCCGTAGCGGGGGCGACAATGACTGGGCGGTTTTCCCTAGGACCCAAGGGACCTATAGCTGGTGGGGTACCTCTACCAGAGAGAGGACTGGGTGGTGGTTCTTTAGAGGTGCCATGAGGGCCTCTATATATGTATTTTGGTATTTATAGGCCGGCGAGCCCAATTTGTATATGGTGTTGTGACACCATTTTTGTATCTATAGGGGTGAGGTGGTTCACCGATCTACCAATGTTGTATATGTATGATTTTATGTAAATATTGATGGCACATTGACTGATATATATATATATATATATATATGGATATACATTGTGGGATCTTTGTGATGTTCACATGTGTTGATGTTTGTTAGTGCTTTGTGATGATGTCTAATCTATATGCTGTGACAAACTGTTGATGATTTATGTATGTGTATTGGTATCTTAATGTGATAAATACCCATCTAACACTAGGTTAGCCATATTATTGGCTATTTGATTGTATTGTCTTGGAATGTTGTAAAATGTGATGGAATCAAAATGTCGAGATAAAAGTCTAACTTGCAGGTATTTGTGGAAGAGGCAAGGATCACGGACACGATACACATTGTTGAGCTAAAGGACCATGAGTTGAGAATCTAGTAAAATGCTAAGGTTACTTATATGGCAATGACTGGCCTCGCTGAGGAGGCCAATGATGTCTGTGTATTCTGCTTGGTTATTGGTTGCTGAGCCCAAACATATGCTGATGGAGTGAAGCAGTTCATGTGAGGGGGAATAGAGGGCCCAAGCGGCTGAAGTGAGATTCTGTGTCCACTGGCTAGCTCCATCGGTGTAACCGATGTGGTAGGACAATGGAGGAGGCATATGTCAATAAAAAAATGGTAGATTAGACATAAGGCATGGAAAAAAAAATATTAAAAACTCTACAAAAAACGTACAAAAGAAAAAGCCTAGTATAGAATGTCTAGGCTTAGGCGTAAAATTTATTTAAGTACAACCCATTGATGGGTTCTTTGAGAGGGTGACCTTCAGGAGAGGCCATAATGTATGCACCTTTAGTGAGACAATGTTGGATGATGTAAGGTCCATGCCATAGTGACTCAAATTTTCCATGACTGAGGGTATTGTGAGTGATATCGTAAGCAAGGATGAGATTGCCTTCGTGGAATGAACGAAGGTTGACATGGCGGTCAAAGATGGCCTTCGACCATTTTTTGGATGCCTCATTATTTTGCAATGAATACCGAAGGTCTTCATCCAGTGACTCTAAGTTCAACAATCACTTCTCCATTGGCGCAGTGTCGGGTAATAGCTCAATAGCGGTGCGTAATGTTGGAATTTCACACTCGATGGGAAGAGTGGCTTTGACCCCATGGACAATATGGAAAGGTGTAAAGCCAGTAGAAGTTTTAACTTCCGTGCAATAAGCCCATAGTGCGGAGAACAACATATGATGCCAATTATTTTTATGTTTGTTAACTGTGCATTGTAACATGGTTTTGAGAACCTTGTTGACCGCTTCTACTTGTCCATTGGACTGAGGGTAGTATGGGGAAGAAAATTTATGAGAGAATCCTAGTCTGGAGGATAGTTCAACGAAAATATCATTCTCTAAATGTTTCCTGTGATCAGAGACTAGTTGGAGTGGTACTCCAAACTAGGAGATGACGTGGTTAAAGAAAAAACACGTTGCAGTGTCAGCGGTGTTGTTGAAGGTAGGCATGGCTTCGACCCACTTAGTGAAATAATCAACTGCAACGATGATGTATTTGTGTCCATTGCTAGATGGAGGGTTGCAAGTCATGAAGTCTATGCCCCATTTGCAAAAGGGGCCAGCAGTAATGACTGAGTGTATAAGAGTGGGTGGTGCTCGTGCTTTGTTGGCATACAACTGACATTTTTCACATCTCTTCACAGTGTGGATGCAATCATGAAACAACGTAGGCCAAAAGTAGCCAACATGAATGATTTTCTGAGCGGTGGACATCCCCGAGAGGTGGCCCCCGTAGGCACCGCTGTGTTAGTCATTCAAGACTCTCTTGGCTTCGTCGATGGTTAAACAACGACGGAGGATGGTGTCAACCCCATGTCGATACAAAATGTCACCAATGAGGAGGTAGCAAGGGGCTTGATGGAGAATGCGCCAATGATCCTCTCAAGAAATATGAGACCCAAAATTTTGTGTTTGAATGTATACGAGAAGGTCTCCATACCAGGGGTCATTTGAGGGGATATAAAATAGGTGTTCGTCAGGAAAATTCGTGTTGATGAGGGAACTTGTGGGATCTGAGGGAAATGCCGTGATGAGTTCAACGAGGATGAGTGCTTTCTTTCTTTTTGTATTTGAAAACTCTAAATTGTACTCCTGAAGGATGACGATTCATCGAGTAAACTTACCATTAATTTGTCGTCGACTAAGAAAGTATTGCATTGGGTTGGAATCTTCCACGACTTTGGTAGTTTGAAGCAAGATGTAATGACACAGTTTTTGGATTGTGAGGACAAATATGAGGGTGATCTTCTCTTCATGATTATACTTCAGGGGTGGTCCTGAAAGGTTTTTACTAATGTAGTAAATCACATGCTCTCGACTGTCATCCCCTAGTTGTACGAGAACTCCTGCTATAGAGACGACTGCGGCTGATAAGTAGAGGATATAGTTGCAATCGTAGTCGGGTGGACTAATCAAAGGGGCATAGGAGAGTGCCTCTTTCATATCATCGAATGTGTCTTGGGCATGTTCATCCCACTGAAATGGGATATCATGATGCAATAGGTGAAGGAAGTCATGCGCGTGAGTGGCATAGTTAGGGACAAAGCATCATAAAAAGTTGGCTTTGCCTTGTAGGTTCTGCAGTTGGCGTAAATTCTGAGGTGGTGGAATTTCTGTGATGGCTTGGACCTTGAGGGGGTCCATCGTGATACCGTGTTGGGAAATGATGAACCCAAGGAGGCATCCAACGGTGACACAGAATACACACTTGAGAGGATTCAAGCGGATATTGTACTGCCAACACCGTTGAAAGACAACTCATAAATAATCTAAATGTTGTGTTTTCTTTTTGGAACGAGCAGTGAGGTCGTGTTGGCAGCCAATTAACATTTTTCCATTGTCTCTTAATATGCCTACATCAATGTTTTGAAAACATCAATTTTTCGTCACAATTCTCAAATAAATGACACTTTTATTTTTGCGACATTTGCACATTTACCTTCGTTTTTGTTTTCACGACTGTAAGCGTGAAAACTTGATATTTCATAGTTGCATTAAAATCATTATTTGAACTGTCGTTATCCTTCTTGTTGATATGCCCATTGCACTTACATTTCACTTATCATTACGCAGTTGGCAAAACCTTTTTGATCTGTACTCATTGGACATTCTTGGATTGATTGTGTGACTTTGTCTCATTAAGTTGTGATACATTGGTATGGGATTTATATGATTTGATCTACTTGACCAGTGGTTTCATAAAAAATACATAGGTGTTATGGTTAAATCCTTCATTTATATCTTTTGATATGATACCTATGTTCATGTTTTCAAAGCTATTGGCATGTTGATTATATGAAGAAGCATTGAAACATTGGTTAAACTCTTGATATGAGTTGTTACAACACATTGGTGCATTGGTCCAATACATTGGTATTGGTTTCGATTTGTATGTTGGTTGTTTAAAACTATGGTGTGACCATTGCTTGCGCAAATGATTAATACACTTATCATTGGTTTCATTGGTTAGGCAAATTACATAATTGTTAAACTATGCAATTATGGGTTGAACAACTATAAGTGCCGGTGGTTGTACCATTGGGAATAACTATTATGCATGGCTAGTGAATAAGCTCCACCACCTTCCCACGATGTCATTAATGCCTATCCCTTACCTCTGTTAGTTCGGGAAACCCTTCGTGCACTCTGCTCCTGTGTATGCTATGATCCAAACCCTGGCTCGCTCATCATGTGCTTGGCTCCATGGCACCGGTGGTGCGAATTGAGCCAAACGATAGCCAAGCCTTGCTACTGTTTGACAATGCACGCAAAGACTTAGAGGATAGCGGTTGGCTCACCTTCATGCAGCGATTCGAGGGTTTTAATTTATTTGTTGCACATCAGTTCACCCTGACTTTTGATGGCTGTAGAGCCAAGGTGGGTGACATTCAGCTGGAAATCAATGAGGAATTTATTAGTTCTGCTAAGGGTTACCATCCTCGGGCCAACGTTGGTTTAAAAACTCTAAGGTCGAGGAGGTGCCATGGCCACTATTGTTCGTCTCGCAAAAAGTCACATCTTGTGACAGAGGTATGCCCATATCCATGCTTAAACCATAATGGCATGACCTTTTGATAGTAGTTAAACAATTCGTGACCTGTGAGGGTCGATATGGACTCGTTTTTCTCTACCACCTGCGTTTGTTAATGAATTTTATGGGATACCCATTGAATATTCCTTTCTATTTCTAGCGTAGCTTGTACAAAATGTCAAAAAGTTTTAAAAGGGAGAAGGCCGATAGTAGCATGTTACACCATGGACTAATTAAACTTATCATTGTTCATCACTTAGGTCTCCACGGTGATAGCTGGCGAGCGTTTATCGCTCGAAATGGTTTTGATGATACAGACGCTGTCCAGATTGACAAGCCCGTGGTAAATGAAACTAAGGTCGGGCCACCTGTGCCCTTCCATGTCCTACTTCCCTCTCCTAAACCTTCGGCCGATCCTTATGTTGACTTACCTGACGCTATAAATGAGAAGGTTGAGGCTATAAAAAAGCCCGTGAACAAAAATTTTAGAGGTAACCCTACTGTTGATGGCAAAGGAAAAAACAACGCTCGGCTTATCTCAAGAATGGCTAGAAATAATCCTAAACCTAATGTTGAGCAAAAGCCCATAGTCCTTAGTGAGGATTCAGACTCTGACGTAGAATGCTTTCTAGCTAGTGAGTACCCTTACTCACAGGGTCTGTGCCTCGAGCCACCTTATGACTTCATTTTGAATCTTCCCCCTTGCCTAAGGAACAATCCTATTTACCCAGGGATCGGACTACCTAACAAAACCCTCGATAATGTAACCAAACCCTCACCTGCAGTTTCAAAGCTCGGACAGTCATCATGTGACCAATGTGATATGTGGTTGGAACGATACTATATAGATGTTCCTTTGCTTCAATCGAAAATTAAATCACTGGAAAACCAAGTTGCAATGTTGACCAGCCAAAGGGACAAACTTCAAGCAACTGATAGGAAGCAAAAGACTACTGGTTCCATCGTTTTTCGAAATGTTGAATCGGCAACAACTGTTGTCAACTCCAAAATGTCATGATCAAGCCGTCTGCTCGTCATACAGGTACGAATTTTGATATCATTTTCATTTTGTGAATTCCTAGGATTAATATAATGATTTGAATTTGGTTTTCAAATGGCTCTGTCATGATGTTTTTCATCCTATACATTTTTTTTACTTTGCTAAAAATGAGTGAAATTTCAATTTGGATACACGATTTGCTCATACCCAGTTTAGCCACTGATAGATTTTCATCGGATTTGATTCGTTTGTCTATTAAGTTAACGAAATCAATGGTTTCATTTCGATTGGGTTTGTTTGTATCTAATCTGAACAAGAAGTTATCATGCTAAAATTAGATTACAATCATGTTTCGATTTGATTTCGTTATGGTTAGATTATATCGGCTCTAATTTAGTTTATATGCTGTGTTTTTGGAACGACTTCGTGAATTTGAATTGATGTCATGTAATCTTCTAAAACCAGAATATAACTCTGTTCGGCTCTGATTTGGAAAGAACGAATCTATTTTTCATGCCAACGATATTCTCATTTAAGCCTGTGCGAATACGCCTGAATCATGGAATGGTTTTGATTCACGACAATTATGTTAAACCCTAGATGTTTGATTCGCTTGATTGGATTGCTGTGTATCTTCAGTTAGTATGATCGATTTTATGAGTTGTATTCATATAAAAAATAGACTTGATTGCGGCTCTGTTAATTTTAATTTTCAAACGAGTTTGTTAACTCAGATCGACTTATGTCGTTTTTGTCAAATTCATATGAGGAAATTCGGGTAATAATCGTTTCAAAATGAATTCAAGAAATGATTTCGTGAATGATTTTGTCTGCCCCAATTTGCAATAACAAATGATTGGACAACTCTTACGAACTTTGTTACCAACTGATTGATCTCATTATGATTTTGTTTATGAACAACATGCGCCAATTTTGATTTAATTCGCTCATGGCATGGATAGTTTGTTATGACAATACAGTTATGTCGATTGGAAAATGAGCTTGTTTGGATTCGATCATGTATCCTGTTTATGAGGCATCCTAACAATTGCCTGCGATTTGTTTTAATTGTATCGATTTCAGTTTGTTATGAAATGATTTCATTACTGTTTGATTATGATTTTGTTCACCCGACTTTGTGGCAACAAACGAAACAGAGTATATGCATCTCTGTAGTCATTTGATTTTAGTTTTGTTTAAATCTCAAATTAGTATAACAATCGCGATTTGAATGATTTGTTTGTCTTTCAATTAGCTATTAGGTACTTGTAATTAGTTGAATTTATTTCTTTAAAATATTTGAATTGATTTTTATGCTGATTCTGTGTCTTATTTAGACCAGCTACAGAATCTCAAGATTCTGTAGCTAGTCTATAGAATTAGATTTTTATCATTTTATTAATGAAATATCCTTCTAACTTGTCCATTTTTAACCCTTTTTAGGTACATCCGAATTGCATTGGGCATGCTGGACAGTCTAGGAGATATTTGTGTGTTTTAGTTTTATTTTAGGTTCCTAGTTTAGTCAGACTTGGGATATCTTCCTAGATTTTATGTAAATAGTTAGATAACTTCCACAGGGATGTTTTACCTTGTGGAAGGTATTTAAATACTTATTATTTTGTGTAATAAAGATCATTCTCACTTGTTGGAAAACTGGGTTATGGATTTCTAATACAAACTGAGACAGGAGTTGATGTTTTGCTACAGCTTTCGCTTTCATAATATCAATCTTTTGTTTCGAGTTTATGCATGTCATTTGCAGTTGATTATAGACTACTTTAGCTATCATAGTCTATTGCAGAATGATATGATTTAATTAAAGTGTTATCCATAATCTGATCTCTTTCATCATTTAAAAAGAACAACAATTACTTTGATTCAGTTAATGAATGACATATTTCTCTTCTTTGTTAATTGAATCATCATGTATAGATCTTTGCATACAGGTTTATCTAACTGTGAAGATTTATAAATTATAAAATTGTTGTAATTTTTATGTCTTGTTTGTCTTGTAATTATATTGGAAGAGCATTGCAGCTATCGTTTACTAGAAGCGCCTGGATAATTCGGTGCGGGTTTACTCCCTCCGATCAACTAAGACAATCATCATACACAGGACAAACCTGGAGCGTTTCTCTAGGTCAGTTTGTTATTTAATTTGTTAGAATGATATTAGTAGTTTAGTTAGATATATGTTTAGTTAGATGTGTAGTTAGAATTAGCATATTAGTTGTTTAGTTTAGTTAGTTTTTGTTTAATTTCTTGTTCATAAAATTATAAAATCGACAAAAAATATCTCTCTCTGTCTTAGGGCAGAATATAAACGAGTTTTTCAGGTTTTATTCAAATCTGTAAATTGTTAATATTGTATATTTTGTGAATAAGTTTTATTTTAGTTAGTAGTTAGATATTTAAATCAGTTAGAGTTAGTATATTATTAGATAGTAAATTGTATATATGTATAGAATAGTTAGATTAGTTTATTAGTTTGTTTTATTTCTTTTTAGTTAGACTATTTAGTTTAGAGTAGTTTTCTTTTGTTTTCTTAGGACCTTAGATCGGCTAACGGAGCCGCTAAACCTGTCAGGGTGGTTCATCCCAAATGGCTTGGGTTATTAGACAACCCCGGACCGGTTCCACTCTTCCAGTTGACAGACGATCAATTTATGTTGTCAACAAATGGCGCTAGAAGGAGGGCCTGAATTTAATTAATGGCACGAGGCGATCGCAAGACTCCTCCACCACCTAATCATTCACCTATTATGACTAGAATCCATTCAAATGATAATATTCCCCCTCAAACAACAACTACTTCAACCGACGATCCACAGATCACAGTTGAGCCAACAACCCCTAATCCTACAGGTGGTGACATACAGGAGATTGTCCGTCAATCTCTTATAAAAACACATAGTGCCTTAGCTCGTCTGAGGCAACCAAACCGTCCGTGGGGTCAACCGTTGGAATTCTCTAATATCAGAGAACAACTAGGAGACACTAACCTCACTGTGAATCCCACAGATCCAATATTAAATCCTGCTGCAGGAGGATCTGGGATACCTCCTTCACCACCTCCATCATCTCCATCCTCTTCTGGAGGAGATTCCTCTGACGAAGGCAGTTCCCCTTCTCAACCTCCCACACCCACTACACCAATGGAAAATTAGAACAACCCTGCTAGACCTTGGCTTGAATAGGATGCCATAGCAGTACCTGGACCTCAACATCCTTTACCTAAACATCCGGAGAAATGGCTTCCCAAGTTTGACCCTGACTCAAAATAGATTGCTGAAGATCACATTAAAAAATTTATGTTAGCCATAAGACTCCACAATGTCCAACATGAAGATGTTGTCTGTAAGTTGTTCCCATATACTTTCGAGGGCAATGCATCCACATGGTACTTTGCCCAACAACCCCATACCATCGTGTCTTGGCAAAAGTTTGAGTCATGCTTTTTGGAAAAGTTCGGAGACGGTAAAACTCTGGAAGTCCTAGTCATGTACCTTTCTATCTTAAGAATGAACCCAAAAGAAAAAGTTAAAGACTTTAATCAAAGATTCTTAACACTTAAAAACCGAATCCCTGTGGATTCCATGCCTGCTGAGAGTCTTATAATAACTTACTACACTAAAGCTTTGCATCAAAGTATAGCTATTTGGGTTAAACGATCTAAGAAAGCCATGTTGTTAGAAGCCTTCAAGGAGGCCAGCCAGATTGAAAAAGACATACTTAGTCTTAAAGACTCTTCTAGCAAAGAAACAGAGACTAGTTCTTCTTCCAAAAAGAAGATTGAAATCCTCCCCAGACCCACTCCAAGTAAAACACAACCTGAAAGCTCGGATTTAGAAAACTTAAGTAAAGTTGTTCAAAAACTGTCAAATCAAGTTATAGACTTGAAAAGGATGACCGAAGAAGCTTCCTCGAGCAAAGGACCTTACAAACCCCCATTCCGGAAGCCTTTTCCTACCAACCGACCCAATCCAACCACCGAAGGCCTTAATCTAGAAAGTCTGCAATGCGCTCTTCAAACAATTCTAGAAGCCCAAGATAACTTGATGCCTCCTGAGACCCCTGAGGAGGTAGTTGAACAAGAGACAGTTCAAGAAGAAGAGCCTTCCTCGAACATTTTCGGACACTTCTCGGATAGCATCTTTCAAGCTAACTTCTAGACAGCTCATCCTTATAATACCAGGAGTAAGACAACAAACAAACCTTCTACCGAAAACACTACAACTTCGCCTCCAAAGCAATCTAAACCAGCTGAGACTAAACAGAGTAATGTGAACCCCAAATTAGATTATGATGTAGTTGAAGATCTTAAAAATTTGAGAGCTAACATTTCTGTTTATGAGTTATTGAAATTTCCATTTTTGCTACAAAAAATGTTACAAAATATTTCAGAGAATGGAAAAAATGGTAATTCAAGTAGTAACAAGGTTGTGCAAAACAAAGTTCTTCAGAAGACTTCCACTAAAAACCATCCTGATCCTCAAGATAAAGGAAGCCTTCCTGTAACTAATGTAAATAATGTAGATAAAGTAGCTTTAGAAACTGCGAGTAAAAAGCCACAAGCTACTACTCTTAGTACTCGCAAAAATGTTCCTCCTTTCTTGTTAACTTTCGAAATCTTCAATAGAAACGTGCATAATTGTATGGTAGACTCAGGGGCATCATCCAATGTGATGCCATGGTCTGTCTGCCAGAAGATTAATGCTGAAGTTGAACCATCTACTTTAAAAATCATACAACTTGATCGTACCAATGTAAAAGTTATAAGCGAACTAAAAAATGTACTTATAAGATTATCGTCTAACCCCAATGTTCATCAGGTTATTGATATAATCGTTGTGGATATTCCAGAAGTGTATGGTCTCTTTTTAAGCAAGGATTGGTCCGAGTAGCTACATGGTTACTTCGTGACAGACTGGTCTCACCTATGGCTTCCAGAGAACGACAAGCCTAATAAGATCAAGGTAAATCATGAACGTTACCTTAAGTTCATGGTCACAGATTTGAATGATCCCAATGAACCATTTACACCTTTTGCTGATTCACCCAAAGTACAAGGGATGGACACCTTCTTCAACAATTTCATGGCCGAGGCTTCACCTATCACCAATCTAGAACAACAGTCCGAGATTGTAGCATATATGCAGCCAACAGCTTCTACGCAACGGTCTCATGTGCTCGATGGAAATCAAATTTGGACTCTTTATTTCGACAGGTCCAAGTCTAAGGAAGGAGCTGGAGCAGGCTGCATCATTATCGATCCGGCAGGTAACAAGACATTGATGGCATGTAGATTGGAATTTGAATATACTAATAATATTGCAGAATATGAGGCTTTACTGCAAGGTCTCAGAAAATATTTGGATATGAACATTCAAAACTTGGCTGTTTTTGGCGACTCTGAAATAGTGGTTAGACAGGTAAGAAATTCTATCCACTGTCTTTCTCTGCATCTCAAAAGCTACTAGTCTGAGGTATGGAATTTAATGAATAAATTTTCTTCTTTTAATATAAATTCCATTCCTAGATTAAATAATGCTGAAGAAGATTTATTAGCTAATGTAGCTTCTAAGCTTCTTCCTGCAGAAGGCTTGTCCCCAGATGCATTCTCCATTGAGCTGTTGTTCAGGCCGTCCGTTCCTGATAATATCACAAACTGGAGAGTCTTTGATGACGATCAACAGATCATCAGCTTCCTGCACATGGAAGAAACCTTTCAAGGCATGGTGATAGACGAACACACACAGGACGACAACTTGCGTGATTTCACGGTAATACCTGATCCGAAAACTCCCGAAGCTTTATCGGACAAGGTAAATTCGATACCCAAATCTGTAGTTAGAATAGAGAAGTTTTATGATTTTCAGGATAAATTTAAAAAGACGGTCAACTGTAAAACCAATAGTTCCTCGTTATCTTATGAAAAAGTAAACTTAGGAACTAATGAAAATCCTCAGTGCATTAATCTAGGGTTAGGGTGTTCTCAACAAGAAAAAGATGCATTTGTTAAATTATTTAAAGAATTTAAAGATGTATTTGCATGGACATATGATGACCTTAAAACTTTTGACCCTAATATCATACAACATGTCATTCCTATCAAGCCCCAAACCTTACCCTTTCAACAAAAACTGAGGAAAATGCACCCTAAACTCGAACCGACCATTAAAAAAGAATTGAATAAAATCCTAAATTCTAAGTTAATTTTTCTTGTTAGGCACACTCAATGGGTTTCTAACCTCGTCCCATTCTGAAAGAAAAGTGGGGAAATTCGACTTTGCATCGATTTTCAAAAGATTAATAGAGCGTCTGATAAAGACAACTATCCTGTCCCACCCATGGAACAGATCCTTCAACAAGTATATGGTTCCGAGAGGCTATCCCTGTTAGATGGTTTCTCGGGATACAACCAAGTCCTGATGTCTCCACCAGACCAACTCAAAACTACCTTCCGTACTCCGTGGGGCACTTATGCTTATCGTAAAATGCCCTTTGGATTGATTAATGCTGGCACCACTTTCTAGAGAGCGATGGACATCACTTTCTAAGGCTTAATCAATTAGTCCATTGTAGTTTACTTGGATGATGTGACTGTATTTTCTAAAAACAAAAACGATCATCTAGCTCACTTGCGAGTTGTTCTACAATGATGTCACAAATACGACATCTCCCTGAATCCCCAAAAGTCCATCTTTGTAGTAGAACAGGGTAAAATCTTACGATTCATTGTGTCTAGAAAAGGAATGATTATTGATCCCGATAGGACTCAAGTCATTGCAAAACTTCCCCCTCCTACATCCAAAAAATCCATGTAGTCTTTCTTAGGCCAGATTAACTTCGTGAGGAGATTCGTCTCCATTTTCTCCGAAATGGTCAGGCCTTTACAGAACCTAATTAAGAAAGACACCCAATATCACTGGGGACCCCTAGAAAATCAAGCTTTTAATGCAATAAAGAAGGCCATAATAGACGCCCCATCTCTCATGAGCCTAGATTTTTCTTAAGACTTTACACTCTATACTTTTGCCTCTGACCGTTCCTATGCCGCCATCCTAACCCAAAAGAATGCCGAAGACAATGAAGTACCCATTGCCTTTATGAGCTCTGCCTTCAAAGGCGCTAAAATTAACTACCCAGCGGTAGATCGACAAGCCTATGCTTTTTTCAAAGCAGTTAAGCACTTCCGGTCCTATCTTTTAAAATCAAGGACGAAAGTCATTGTCCCGTACCCAGCCGTGAGGAACCTGTTAGTGTAGAAGGAACTAGGTGAAAAGAGGGCCAACTGGGTCACCCCCTTGCAGGAGTATGACTTAGAAATTACCCCAGCTCAGATAGTGAGAGGCCAAGGGTTATGCAAGTTGGTTGCTGATTCAGCAGTAGGACAACAAGAAGAAAGCGATACGCCAAACCTAGGACAACACGATCAAAATTTAATCTATTGCGCACAAAACTCTGTCAGTCCTTGGTATGACGATATAAGATTCTGTCTTGAACATGGGTCAGCCCCCCATCACCTGAACCCCACTAAAATAAGAGAGTTTAGATTAAAATCTACCTCCTTTCATCTGGTTAATGATATCCTGTTTCGTCAAAATTTTGACGGCGTACTGATGCATTGTCTTGAAAAAGACGAAGCAGAAAAAGTCTTGCTAGAGTTGCATGCAGGAGAAGCTGGTGGTCATTTTGGTGGTGATACCACTGCCCATAAGGTTTTAAGATCCAGTTATTACTGGCCCACACTTTTTAGAGACGCCCATGCCTTCTGTCGTAAATGTATCATCTGTCAGAAAGCATCAGGGCATTTACAAAAACCAGCCTTTCCTTTGTAGCCCGTTTCAGTAGATTCTCCTTTTCAGTAGTGGGGCCTTGATATCATAGGTCCAATCAACCCCCCGTATTTACAACAAAACAAGTTCATTGTGACAGCCACAGATTACTTTACCCGATGGTCTGAAGCTACCGCGTTAAGAACCGTCAACACTAGTCAGGTAATTGCCTTTCTAAATTTGAATATTATCACTCGTTTCGGTATCCCTGACTGTTTAATATTTGATAATGCTTCTTACTTTTCTTCTCTTTAAATGAACGAGTTTGCTTTGGAAAAAAGAATTAAATTGAAGTATTATGCTAGTTATTACCCCCAGGGCAACGGATTGGCAGAATCAACAAATAAGAACTTGATTAAAATCATCAAGAGAACCGTGGTTGAAAATCACAAAAGCTGGAACAATGAACTTTTGAACGTGCTGTGGGATGATAGGGTAACACCAAAAGCTGCTGTAGGTAACTCCCCCTTTTTTCTCGTCTATGGCAGAGAAACAATTCTGCCACCCCACATTCTTCTTCCCTCGCTTCAGTTGTCACAGAAAGTCCAAGAAGAAGATTGTCCGCCTTTGGAAAGCCGAATTAACGCTTTGATGAAGCTAGAAGAGTTAAGAGCCCAAGATAAATGTAATTTAGATCAACATCAACTACTGGTTAAAAGATGGTTCAATTCTAACTCTGCTTCTGATAGGAATTTCGAAGTAGGAGATCTCGTCCTGAAATGGGACAAACCACATGAGGGAAAGGGAGAACACACCAAATTTCAAAACTTGTGGCTTGGACCATTTTTAATTGCTGAAAAGTTGGGTCCCAGTTCTTTTCGATTGCATAATCTTGAAGGGTAGCTTGACACCTATCCGGTGAATGGCCAAGCCCTGAAATGATATTTTGCTTGATAACAACCCTTGTATATTATGTGCATATTTTGCTTTTGTTTGCTTTTTCGTTTGCTTTTTTTGTTCTTGATTTTTCTTCCTTTAGATTTGTCAGTTTGTGTTTTTGGAAAATACACATACCTGTACACTGAGCTATGCAGACCAAGACAACAGAAAATTCCTTCGCTGAAATAACTGCTAAGAAAATTTGTATAGACATCAATGGTATATTTCTGAAATTTATATATGTGTTGGAAAAAGTCTGTTGATTGAAAGAAGTTGATTGATTTCAATCTCTGAGTAAATCTTGTCATGATCATTTATTATCTTTTCATGCTGTCCCTATTCCTTAAGGGAATGACTCAAAAGATGTCTCCCTGCCTTAGGAAGTTGTTTTTGTAAATGAAATATCTCCAGATCTTGATAAAGGACAGTTCTAAAAAATTATGATGAGGTCTAAAAAAAAAATAAAATGTTAAAATATCATGATTTTCAGCGTCACCATGCTTAGCTATATATCTTTGAAAAACAAAACAAAATAAATTATAAAAAGAGCTGTGGGAAGTGCTTGTAAACCCACCAGGATGCTGAACAGGTCTGCTGGCAGTGGGTAAATGCATGCATGATGCCAAGACAACTTCGCCGGGGTACTGAACAGGCTCGCTGGCAGCGAAGCAATGTCGGGTATATGAAAATTTGCAAATAAGAAACCTCTTTAATGTCCTTTATTCTGATCCAGAACTTCTTGGCAGGATACAGATGTCAGAGTGGGTTAAATGGCAACCCTACCGAGGCTATGGATGCCTGCTGCCAGCAGTGGCTCTGTCAATAGTATTGGATATTTTATCTTTAATATCGTGACTTGCTGGTCTTAAGACTGTTATCGATTTTCATCTTTTAAAACATTGCTGGAATAGTTGGTTAATTATGTTTATACAATTTTCTGGTTGTTGTTTCGAGTTGGAATTATCTTTGCTGTCCTAATCTGAATTTGTCCCTTTTGGTAGAGATAACTGCTTCTACTAGTGTGTCGCCATTGATGGCAGCCAATTAACATTTTTCCATTGTCTCTTAAGATGCCTACATCAATGTTTTGCAAACATCAATTTTTCGTCGCAATTCTCAAATAAACGACACTTTTATTTTTCCGACATTTGCACATTTACCTTCGTTTTTGTTTTCACGACTGTAAGCGTGAAAACTTGATCTTTTGTAGTTGCATTAAAATCATTATTTGAATTGTCGTTATCCTTCTTGTTGATATGCCCATTGCGCTTACATTTCACTTATCATTACGCAGTTGGCAAAACCTTTTTGATCTGTATTCATTGGACATTCTTGGATTGATTGTGTGACTTTGTCTCATTAAGTTGTGATACATTGTTATTGGATTTATATGATTTGATCTACTTGACCAATGGTTTCATAAAAAATACATAGGTGTTATGGTTAAATCCTTCATTTATATCTTTTGATATGATACCTATGTTCATGCTTTCAAAGCTATTGGCATGTTGATTATATGAAGAAGCATTGGCACATTGGTTAAACTCTTGATATGAGTTGTTACAACACATTGGTGCATTGGTCCAATACATTGGTATTGGTTTCGATTTGTATGTTGGTTGTTTAAAACTATGGTGTGACCATTGCTTGCGCAAATGATTAATACACTTATCATTGGTTTCATTGGTCGGGCAAATTACATAATTGTTAAACTATGCAATTGTGGGTTGAACAACTATAAGCGCCGACGGTTGTACCATTGGGAATAACTATTATGCATGGCCAGCCAATAAGCTCCACCACCTTCGCACGATGTCATTAATGCCTATCCCTTACCTCTGTTAGTTCGGGTAACCCTTCGTGCACTCTGCTCCTATGTATGCTATGATCCAAACTCTGGCTCGCTCATCGTGTGCTCGGCTCCATGGCACCGGTGGTGCGAATTGAGCCAAACGGTAGCCAAGCCCTTCTACTATTTGGATATGCACGCAAAGACATAGAGGATAGCGGTTGGCTCACCTTCATGTAGCGATTCGAGGGTTTTAATTTATTTGTTGCACAACAGTTCACCCTGACTTTTGATGGCTGTAGAGCCAAGGTGGGTGACATTCCGTTGGAAATCAATGAGGAATTTATTAGTTCTGCTATAGGGTTACCATCCTCGGGCCAACGTTGGTTTAAAAACTCTAAGTTCGAGGAGGTGCCATGGCCACTACTGTTCGTCTCGCAAAAAGTCACATCTTGTGACAGAGGTATGCCCATATCCATGCTTAAACCATGATGGCATGACATTTTGATAGTAGTTAAACAATTCGTGACCTGTGAGGGTCGATATGGAATTGTTTTTCTCTACCACCTGCGTTTGTTAATGAATTTTATGGGATACCCATTGAATATGGATTTCTATTTCCAGCGTAGCCTGTACAAAATGTCAAAAGGGTTTAAAAGGGAGAAGGCCGATAGTAGACTGTTCCACCATGGACTAATTAAACTTATCATTGTTCATCACTTAAGTCTCCACGGTGATAGCTGGCGAGCTTTTATCGCTCGAAATGGTTTTGATGATACAGACCCTGTCTAGATTGACAATCCTGTGGTAAATGAAACTAAGGTCGGGCCACCTGTGCCCTTCCATTTCCTACTACCCTCTCCTAAACCTTTATCCAATCCTGATGTTGACTTACCCGATGCTATAACTGAGAAGGTTGAGGCTATAAAAAAGCCTGTGAACAAAAAGTTTAGAGGTAACCCTACTATTGATGGAAAAGGAAAAAAGAACGCTTGGCTTATCTCAAGAATGGCTAGAAATAAGCCTAAACCTAATGTTGAGCAGAAGCCCATAGTCCTTAGTGCGGATTCAGACTCTGATGTAGAACACTTTCTAGCTAGTGAGTACCCTTACTCATAGGGTCTGTGCCCCGAGGCACCTTATGACTTCGTTTCGAATCTTCCCCCTTGCCTAAGGAACAATCCCAGTTACCCAGGGATTGGACTACCTAACAAAACCCTCGACAATATAGCCAAACCCTCACCTACAGTTTCAAAGCCCAGATAGTCATCATGTGACCAATGTGATATGTGGTTGGAATGATACTATATAGATGTTCCTTTGCTTCAATCGAAAATTAAATCGCTAGAAAACCAAGTTGCAATGTTGACCAACCAAAGGGACAAACTTCAAGCAACTGATAGGAAGCAAAGGACTACTGGTTCCATCATTTTTTGAAATGTTCAATCGGACACAGCCGTTTTCAACTCCAAAATGTCATGATCAAGCCATCTGCTTGTCATACAGGGATGAATTTTGATATCATTTTCGTTTTGTGAATTCCTAGGATTAATATAATGATTTGAATTTGGTTTTCAAATGGCTCTGTCATGATGTTGTTCATCCTGTACATTATTTTTACTTTGCTAAAAATGAGTGAAATTTCAATTTGGATACACAATTTGCTCATACCCAGTTTAGCCACTGATAGATTTTCATTGGATTTGATTCGTTTGTCTATTAAGTTAACGAAACCAATGGTTTCATTTCGATTGGGTTTGTTTGTATCTAATCTGAACAAGAAGTTATCATGCTAAATTTAGATTACAATCATGTTTCGATTTGATTTCGTTATGGTTAGATTATATCGGCTCTAATTTAGTTTATATGATGTGTTTTTGGAATGACTTCGTGAGTTTGAATTGATGTCATGTAATCTTATAAAACTAGAATATAACTCTGTTCGGTTCTGATTTGGAAAGAATGACTCTATTTTTTATGCCAACGATATTCTCATTTAAGCCTATGCGAATACGCCCGAATCATGGAACGGTTTTGATTCACGACAATTATGTTAAACCCCAGCTATTTGATTCGCTTGATTGGATTGCTGTGTATCTTCAGTTAGTATGATCGATTTTATGAGTTGTATTCATATAAAAAATAGACTTGATTGCGGCTCTGTTAATTTTAATTTTCAAATGAGTTTGTTAACTCAGATCGACTTATGTCGTTTCTATCAAATTCGTATGAGGAAATTCGGGTAATAATCATTTCAAAATGAATTCAAGAAATGATTTCGTGAATGATTTTGTCTGCACCAATTTGCAATAACAAATGATTGGACAACTCTTATGAACTCTGTTACCAACTGATTGATCTCATTATGATTTCGTTTATGAATAACATGCGTCAGTTTTGATTTAATTTGCTCATGGCATGGATCATTTTTTATGACAATACAGTTATGTCGATTGGAAAATGAGCTTGTTTGGATTCGATCGTGTCTCCTGTTTATGAGGCAGCCTAACAATTGCCTGTGATTTGTTTTAATTGTATCGATTTCAGTTTGTTATGAAACGATTTCATTACTGTTTGATTATGATTCTGTTCACCTGACTTTGTGGCAACAAATGAAACAGAGTATACGCATCTCTGTAGTCATTTGATTTTAGTTTTGTTTAAATCTCGAATTAGTATAAGAATATCGATTTGAATGATTTGTTTGTCTTTCAATTAGCTATTAGGTACTTGTAATTAGTTGAATTTATTTCTTTAAAAGATTTGAATTGATTTTTATGCTGATTCTGTGTCTTATTTAGACCAGCTACAGAATCGCAAGATTCTGTAGCTAGTCTATAGAATTAGATTTTTATTATTTTATTAATGAAATATCCTTCTAACTTGTCCATTTTTAACCCTTTTCAGGTACATCCAAATTGCATTGGACATGCTGTACAGTCTGGGAGATATTTGTGTGTTTTAGTTTTATTTTAGGTTCCTAGTTTAGTCAGACTTGGGATATCTTCCCAGATTTTATGTAAACAGTTAGATAACTTCCACAGGGATGTATTACCCTGTGGAAGGTCTTTAAATACTTATTATTTTGTTTAATAAGGATCATCCTCACTTGTGGGAGAACTGGGTTATGGATTTCTAATACAAACTGAGACAGGAGTTGATGTTTTGCTATAGCTTTTGCTTTCATAATATCAATCTTTTGTTTCGAGTTTATGCATGTCATTTGTAGTTGATTATAGAATACTTTAGCTATCATAGTCTATTGCAGAATGATATGATTTAATTAATGTGTTATCCATAATCTGATCTCTTTCATCATTTAAAAAGAACAACAATTACTTTGTTTCAGTTAATGAATGACAAATTTCTCTTCTTCGTTAATTGAATCATTATGTATAGATATTTTCATACAGGTTTATCTAACTGTGAAGATTTATAAATTATAAAATTGTTGTAATTTTTATGTCTTGTTTGTCCTGTAATTATATTGAAGAGCACTGCAACTATCATTTACTAGAAGCGCCTGGATAATTTAGTGCGGGTTTACTCCCTCCGATCAGCTAAGACAATCATCATACACAGGACAAACCTGGAGCATTTCTCCAGGTCAGTTTGTTATTTAATTTGTTAGAATGATATTAGTAGTTTAGTTAGATATATGTTTAGTTAGATGTGTAGATAGAATTAGCATATTAGTTGTTTAGTTTAGTTAGTTTTTGTTTCATTTCTTGTTCATAAAATTATAAAATCGACAAAAAATATCTCTCTCTGTCTTAGGGCAGAATATAAACGAGTTTTTCAGGTTTTATTCAAATTTGTAAATTGTTAATATTGTATATTTTGTGAATAAGTTTTATTTCAGTTAGTAGTTAGATATTTAAATTAGTTAGAGTTAGTATATTATTAGATAGTAAATTGTATATATGTATAGAATAGTTAGATTAGTTTATTAGTTTGTTTTATTTCTTTTTAGTTAGACTAGTTAGTTTAGAGTAGTTTTCTTTTGTTTTCTTAGGACCTTAGATCGGCTAACGGAGCCGCTAAACCCGTCAAGGTGGTTCATCCCAAATGGCTTGGGTTATTAGACAACCCCGGACTGATTCCACTCTTCCAGTTGACGGACAGTCGATTTTGCCCGTCAACAGGTTGTCTAAGTAAGTAAGGATGATGCGAGTGAGGTCTTGTAAAACATAGGTCATGTCTCATTGGAATGTCGTACCAGTGTTCTTGAGTGCAAAAGGCATGACTCGATACGCAAACGTACCCCATGGGGTGGTAAATGCGATTTTATACTGATCAACTAGGTGGATCTGTATTTGATTGTAGCCAGAGAATCTGTCCATGAAGGATAAGGCCTCATGGTCGATGCATTCATTGATAATCTGGTCGATGAAAGGTGTAGGAAAGTTGTCTTTAGGACAAGCGTGATTGAGATCGTGAAATTCGGTGCAGACGCAAATGGTGCCTTGTTTTTTGTTGACTGGGATGGGTTTGGAGACCCATGACATGTAAGTGATAGGCTATATGAATCCTGTCGTGCATAGTTTGTCAATTTCTTCTTTGATGGCCGTTGCTTTAGATGGGTACAGTGGACATTGCTTTTGACGAATAGGGGTGATATCAGGCCATGTGTCAATACGATGTTCGACAATAGAGGGATCAAGGCCAGGCATCTCTGTGTATGACCAGGCAAAAATGTCCTGGTATTCCTGGAAGAGAGTTTTGTAGGTTGTAATTTCTTTAGGAGAGCATGCGACACCGATGGTGATTTCCTCCAGGACTCTAGATTTGATGGAAATATCGATTTTGATGGTGGGGGAAATATTGGCCATATTTCCTTTTTCAAAAGCGTCGGTGGCAGGGATAGGGTTGTTGAACCTGTCTATATGCCTGGGTGGAAGGAAATCCTTGTTTTCGGTTGCACAAATGAGGGTTTGACTAGGAGGATTGAAGGATTCCTGAGAGAGAAAGAGTGCTTAGTGATGGAGTGCATCCCATGGGAAATCTGGTGCAGTTAGTTCTTCAATGATATCTTCATCGCAGTGGAATATGCGAGAGTATAGGGGATCCACGAAAGTGTCATTAGTGACTGTCACGGTGTGATAACCTTCTGGTGGTGAAGACGTAGAGGGGGTGTTGTAATGCGGTTGCGACGGTTCGCTTGACATGAACCAAATGTCCAGATACTATGGGTTAAAAATTGTGGTTGGTCGTAAGATTTCCGTGGGGAGATAAACCGGAGAATTTGGGGGATTATGTGGAAAATCCTCATCTAGGCTATCTATGAACCATGGAGGAGTGGGAAGCACTCCAGGCTCAGGAGAGAAGATATACACAGTATTTGGAGAGGGCGTAGGGGGAACTACTGGCATCACTGGAGGTGGTGTGATGGGAGGATTTTGAATAAGGGCCATTTGACGACACCTGTATTCAATAATCGTGGGACACTGGTAAGTTAAATGATCCAGTGAGTCACAGAGAGAGAAAGGATGCCACATCCGTTCATTGACTAAGGTTGTGACATAGTGAATGTCAGAGGCCTGGGTATTTGTTGATGTGGATGGAAGGGGGTCTTGCTGAAAGATTTGGCATATGGACGTTAGTGTTTGTCAAAATTGAGGTAATGCTGGGCAATGGTGGGTGTAATGGCCATACTCTCAATAGATGGCACATGCGAATTTGGTTTGCAACCCTTTGCTTCCTATAGCAGGAGATGTAGTAGTGGTATTTGGTGAACTAGATGAGGCGGCGAGTAGTGTTGTTGCTCGAGGAAGTTGAATTAAATTGCACAGTTCAGGGAGAGACAGACATTTATTTGTAGGGTGTCATTCTCACATAGTGCACAAGGAGGCTAAAATCATGGGGAAAGGGGAGTTATGGGCTCTTTCTTCTTCCTTTTGCCCCCTACTATAGCAGTGTCACTAGGGGGTGTGGGTGAGGGTGGTGCGGATGGAGTAAGTATGGGAATATGCATAGGGATTCCTTCTATTGTGGGAGGGAGGGATGATTGACAGACCATTGCAGGTGGATATAGATACCATACTGGAATTTCCAGCACCATATTGGGCAGGGTAAGCATTGCGGCTACCTGGAAAGATTGTATGCCTGGTGGGGGGTAAAAGAAGGGGATTTGAGTAATGGCTTGGGGGAATGTCTCCCAAACCGGGATGTGGCCCTGGGGGAGGGTGAAATCGAGAACAGGTGGAGTGGCAAAGTTCTCAAGGAATTATTGAGGAAGGAGGTCTACGACTGGTGGGACATCAGATAATGAAGAAGCCTCTGTGGGAGGTAGGGTATCTCTAGTTTCAGTTCCCTTGGATGAGATGACACATACCTATGCTATGGGATGTATGAGCGATTGTGCTCCATGGTAAGTTCCTAGCAAGGATGGGTCTTTGAAGATTCCAGGGCCCATCTCAATGAGTGGGTAGGCATCAAAATTACTGTGGACAAGAGGTAAGATGTTGTCTATGTTGGAGGAAGGGTTGGGCTCGTAGTGTGAGACTTGATCGATGGTGACGATATTCCCATTGTGGGGGAAAATCATTGTTTGAAAAAAAAAAGAGGCTACAAATTTCATAGCGTACATGTAGCTATGTCCGAACAAAATGTTGTAATCAAGTGGGGCATCGATAACCTCTATGTCGATAAGAATGGTTTTTCCCCCGAATTCAACGAAGACATTTTTAAAGAGCCCTTCAGGAGAAGATGGTCATCTATCATAAGCTCTCAGAGTGATGGAAGATGGTATAAGATCGGGGGAGCCAAGTTTCTGCCATACGGTTTTGGACATGATGCACGTGGATGCACCTTCGTCAATGATGCATCGGTGAACTGTGATGTTCCAAATTTTAACTGGTATTTGGAAAGCTACCAGAGTAGGGAGATAGGGTTCCCCACTATCAAGATCAAAGGTGATGAGCCAAGTGTTAACAGGGTTGACTGCCACCAGAGCAGAGAGTAATGACTTCCATTGAGTGGGACAGGTTTGAAGGACTTCTAAGACTGACATGGCAACATGAGACTATGGCAAGTCATCGAACAGACTATAATTGTGTCCCACCCTAGCCTGAGGGTTGTTAACATTCTGTCGTAAGGGGATGTGAGAAATACAAAGGGGTTGTTCAATGTTAGGGCGTGGAATCATTGGAGGGAGTCTAGTTGTGACTGGGAGTAATTCTGAGGTAGTGGGAGGAGATTCAGGGGGTGCATTGTATTGTCGACTGCGCGTTTGTAGAAGGAATTATTCCTCACTTGTGAGGAGGATAGTGCAGTCTGTAGGAGTGCCCTGGTTGGGATATTGTCCCATCTATGGTGGGGTAGGATGCATATCTTGTTGGGTGTTCATCACCCCTTGGTGTGAGATGGGGTTTTGTAACATGACTGGGGGTGGTTGCTGCACATATTGTTGAGGGGCCTGTGTAGGGGTAGGCGGTGCTGGGGCATGTGGGCCATTCACAGATTCTTTCATCTGTTTAAATTCAGCGATTTGAGGGTAGTGGTGAGTATAATGACCATACTCACTACAAAGGGAACAAGGGAAGTTGGTCTGTATATTGTTGTTATTCTTCCCTTGGCATTTGTTATTGTTGCCCCCATGGGGGTTCTGGTTCCCCAGATTCTAGTTGCCCCCAACAGGTTGGTTTTGTAGGGGTTGTTTCCCCCTGGTCCTGGGTTAATATTGTTTCGGTTTTTTCCTTTATTTTTGGCATGATTTGACTGATGGGTCGGATTTTCCGTATTTAGTTGCTCAAAATTTTGATATTGCTGAATGGGAGAGGGCTGGACAAAAGTAACCACAGCGTGTGGTTGTCCTTGTGGTGGAGCCATGGGTTGTGGAGGGTCAGGAAAATGGAAATATGGATTATTTTTTGGTATTGATCCATAGGGTACATAGGAAGGTGTAGCTCTTTCACTAGTACTTAAGGTGTAAGCTGAGGTAGAGGGGTTGCTAGAACTTGGTGGTTCAGCTAGGCATGTGATGGGGGCTGGTGGGGGTCCACTTATGGGTGGTGGAGGAGCAGTCGTGTATGGTGACTGATAAGGGGGAGGAGGGTAGTAAGGGTTTCCTCCATACATTGGTGGATATGGGGGTGTACCGTGCATAGGTGGTTGTGAGGGGTATGGATTGTGGTGTGTTGTGGTACCGATCAATCCATCCATGGAGTGAGACATCCCAGGTTTTTCCTGGATGAATGGCATGGGTCTCGAAGAATCTGGTTGTACCGTATATCAGTATCCTTATTGTGAGTAAATAAGCTCAAACTTTTGAGCCTTGCCAATGGCTTCTTATTTAGATTGTGGGAAGGTGGAGGCTACATCTTTGGCAAGGAGGGGAACAAGTGATTTAAGAAACCAGTTGAGGCATTTTTGCTTGGTGGCTTCAGCTTTGGATAGGCTACGTTGCCGATGAAATTCATGAATGTGGTCAACGATGTGTGTGGTGGAGGTTTGTTTAAACTATGAGAGAAGTTCGAGACCATTGTCATGACATATTGGTAGTTGAAAGGTAAAAAATGCTTTGGCCAAAGATTCAAAAGTCGTATGGGACCCAGATTTTTCTTCTACATACCACTTGGTTGATGGGTCAATGAGAGTGCATTGGAATAATCTCAACTGGATAGAGTCATCCATGATGTTGTTTGAAGAGCACCATAAATGGAAGGTCATGATGTGGTTGGCCGGGTCGTCTCCCGATTTTCCTTCAAACTTAGGGATGTCTGAAGGAAGTTTGGTGGGAATTGTAGGCCATGTAGGGTCATGCAAAATAGGATCATTGGTGAGCTTAGTCAGATCCAGTATATTGAGGGAAGCCAAGTATGGCATCTAGGGTTGTGGTGGAGGAATAGTTCCCATCATGTTGGGAATGTTTTATGTACTTGGCCCCTGAAGAGGGTTAGTTCTAGCCATAGTATGAGTGTTGTGTGTCGCTGACCCTTGAGGGGGGTTAGGTGGGGTTGTACTTCCTCCTGGGGAAGAAGTGTGCCCCCCGCTTCCTTGTAAAGGAAAGGGGGTGGGTGGTTAACCTTGGGAAGTGGACCCAAGTAAAGTGGAACAAAGTAAAGCGAATCCAATGATGGTAGCACTCATGAGAGTGTGAGAAGGTGGAGCTGATGAGTTTGCAAGACTAGGAACTCCCCCTAGAATGGGAGGGAGGTTTAGCAAGCATCTGGACTGACGAGGATTCTATGGGTCCCCTATGGTGTCCAACTAGCCAAGTGGATGTGTGCAAAAATGGTGATGAGAGTAATAAATGAACAAGAGTCTTTGTTATAACTTGGACCTTCAAAATATATCTCACAATTGCATGTAATCACAAGAGAATCATACATAAATCAATTGATAAAGAAACATACATGTGGATAGGTGGATTTTGTCCGCATGGGAGAACAAAGAAAACAAATGCTTGTGTCCTAAAATATGTAATGTCCTTCTCAAATAGCACTAGACCTTCCAATAGCACTCGACAGTGGGGTCTGAAGCCACTATACGAGGAACTAGTGAAGGATGAAGTAATCAGTTATAATGAGGGGTAGAGGGTGCATATCCCGAAAGAGCTGGTGATATTTCCTAATAGCCACAAAAAATCCGATCAAGGTGCAATTGCAGCCCACAATTGCCACCTTAGTAGATGTCCTAAAATTTGGCCACTAGGTACCTCGATCAAAGTGCGACATTTAGATTTTCGGCCTCAAAAATGGGTCACGGGCTGGGTCCCATCCAAAAGGTGGGTACCTCAAGGGGGGATGCATAGACCAACCATACCTCGGCCTTCAAACCTTCACGGGTATCTCCCTGCCTTATGGTGTAGGAGAACTTGACTTGGAGAATTTAAAAGTTCCCTATTTGTCAACTTATAATGTTTTGACGATGTGAGAACCAGATAATGGGGGGTTACTTGGATGCATACCCCCGTGATCCTACCTAAACTAAAAAGTTCTTTTGGCACCTCCTATGGAGGAAAACTTAGCGAGTTTTTAGAAAATTTTAGATGTGGTTGTTTGAGAGATTGGGGGTGTGAACCAACCTCATTGAAATTAAGTGGGAGTGGATAGTCTTGTCAAGAAAAGGGTGGGGAATTTCGAAATCCCGTTGGAGGAAACTTACTTCAACCTCCACAATTTCTAAATAAAACTATGTGAGTGATTGGTGACTTTGTGTGTGAATAAGTGAAAGTGTGCCAAGTTTTTAATAATTTAGGTGTCACCTTGCTGCATGTAGACTTCGCATGGTCCTTAAGAGTCTTGATTACCTAAGTTACTATGTGTCATTGGTACAACCTTGCGGAATTTTAAAGTCCCTAGGAAACTAGCATGTGGACATGTGGGTCCTTTCCAATCCTTTAACTCCCTATTGTGATTTAATCTAAGAAAGATTCAAAACTATCCTATATTGTGGACATGTGGGCATGTATGAGCCCGTTACAAAACCTTTAAACTTCCCTAGTGATTTAATCTAAGAAAGTAAATTTCAACACTATCCTATCTTTGTAGCAAGTGGGCATGTATGGGCCCTTACAATTTTAAGATGTGTTTGAAAAATAAACTAAGAGGAGTCCCGAGTGGGCTGTTGTCCTCCCCTAAAGATTTTGTCTTTTAAGGGAGATGAAATTTCCCCTCAATCTTTTTCTGATTCTCCAGATCGATCTATGGCACGAGAGAAGAGCATACTCGATGATTGATATCTAATTTCTAGTTTCAATGCAAGTTTTATATGTGATATAGAATGATTTCCACTTAACTTTAGTCAAAACAAGCCATACATGTGGCAAAATGAAAACAAAAAGAGGAAAAAATAAGGATTTCAACCCCCTAAGTGCCTATGTTTTGACTAATCCCTTTATATGGAGAGGGAATCTAAGTGTGGTGCATATTACAATGTGCATGAAATCAATTTCAAGAAGGCTATGGGCTAGGGATAATTTTAGGGGCTAAATTTCGCTCATGGGCTAATTTTCCATGGTTTTTCCAAAAATAAGATTCGCTATTTTGAAAATGATTCGCCCAAATTCTATAGGATAAAATTATTTTATCTTAAAAATCGCCAAAAGTTTATAAAAACTATATAAAATACTTAGAAATTTGAATATTTTTACAAAAATATCGCCAAACATTTATAGTTGACATATGACGAATTAGTAAGATTCGCCAAGGTTTCTACATTTTAAAATAAATTTCCATCCTTAAAATCATCCCTGCTATGGGCCCTCCACAGATCACAAAAACCTTACAATGTGTGTTTTTCTGGACATATGCGTGGTTGCAGAGTGGACAAAGGCACATGTGGTGCCAATGCGCAGAACAAAAACAACCTTTTGGTGTAGGTGCGTAGAATGCACTGAGCAAAACAGAGGTTTGCCGCACTAGCACTGAAGATACGCTTATGGGTTAAAACATGCACGCATTGTCTGTTACACGACCATGAAGAAAATTTCAGATGAAATTCTCTCAGCTCATCTTTGAATTTGTCTTTCTGCAGGTCGTCTTGGGCTGGTTATGGTTCCTGCAAGTTAAAGAAACAGAAGGAAGAGATAAAATAACCCAAATGGGGGTGGAAATTGATACCTTTCCCTAGTGGAGTCGCCAATTTGTTGCGTCTCTTTCGTCACCTAAATGAGAAAAATGCAGATGCTTACAAGCCCAGTTGGGTTAGCTAGGCAAGAAAACAATGAATGCAAGAGTTAGAAACATCAATCATGTGATATAAACAAAAGACTAAGCTAAGAACAATAAAATAAACGAAACTAGAGTGCATAAGGACATTAGAAAAAGAAATAAACAACATTCATGCCACCAATGGAAAGGATTGTATTAGTGGAAAGAAAACACCAAAGAGAAAGGGAGACTTATGGGTCCCCTCTTCCTCCAAGGGGGGGCTCTTGAACCCCCAAAGACTGAACTCTTCTTACAACTAGCAAACTTGAAGGAAACGGTGAAGAAATCCCAAGCTCATTCACTCAAGAGGTGAAGTCAATAGCTCAAATGAAATGGTGCTTGTATGCTCATGACAAGGAAAGAGGATCCTCTAAGAGAATATAGGGAACATAACAATACAAATGAATTTCTTTAAAATATAGTGCACCCATGGCCTCTTTTTATAGCAAAGCTTTGAGGCATTATTCAACCAGTCTTTAGTGTGAACAAGGGGCCTTTTAGGGCACCCTTAGGTCTTTGACCAGCCACCTAGTTGGATTCAGTCGAGATTTGGGTGTCAAATCGACTTGGAAGCTGAACCAGAAGTGGGTGGAAGGACAACCACAATCATAAATGCATAGTTCTAAGGGGTGCATGGTTTTTTGCATCCACAGTCGCACATCGTGCGCATGTGTGCTTTTCTTACATTTCTGGATGGTGCAGATGCATGTGCTACCTATGTAGTCTTAGCACATGCTGATTTTATTACTGGTTGTATAGTTTTGGACCTTTTGGAAATGCATTTTTTGGTCCATGGATGAACTAATAGATGTTTGGAGATGATGGATTCCTGTAACCATTTGCAGATGAAATTTTAGTGATAACATTATGAAAGGTTAGATCTTGTGGATACAAATGTATGGGGACCATCTCATGTATCATATCTTGGTGGCTCTCATTATTATGTTACTTTTATTGATGATGCAACTAGAAAAGCTTGGGTTTATTTCATTCGACAAAAATATGATGTTTTTGATACTTTTAAGAAATGGAAAGCTTTGGTTGAGAATGAGATAGGAAAAAGGTTGAAGTGTTTCAGGTCAGACAATGGAGGTGAATATTGCAGCAAGGAGTTTGATGATTATTTTTGATACCATGGGATTCATAAAGAGAAGACAGTTCCAAGAACACCACAAGAAAATGGTGTTTCAGAAAGGATGAACAAGACAATCATGGAGCGTACAAGGAGTATGAGATTGCATGCTGGTTTTCCTTTACAGTTCTAGGCAGATGCTATAGATACTACTATTTACTTAATAAACATAGGAACTTCAAGCTCTTTGGATGGTGTAATTCCATAGGAGGAGTGGACAGGTAAAAAGGTAAACTATTCTTTTTTGAAGACTTTCGGTTGTGAAGCATTTGTCCATATTGATAAAGAAGATAGAACAAAGCTTGAGGAAAATTCCAAGAAGTGTACCTTTATTGGATAGGGTGTTAATGATTTCGGTTATTGATTATGGGGTTATGAAAATCACAAAATAATTAGGAGTAGAGATTTCATATTCAATGAGAAGGTCATTGTTTTCACTCTTTTCGTCGATGTGTGAGCAAAAAGTGAGTGCTTACATGCCTAGTTGGGCTCTGCTAGTCATGACAGCTGTATGGTAAAAGGTTAGAAAGAAACAACTAAGCTATTAACAAGAATTAAACAAAAACTAAAAG
>ML778992.1:446247-461031 GCA_009831015.1 Picea engelmannii
AAGTGTAGTTAAGTGAGTTAATATCAGTTGTACTAGTTGTAACTAAACATGCACTAGTGAGAGTTCAGTTAATCAGTGAACTCACATGCAATTGAAGATTCACCACGGTTAACTACATGCATGTCAGTTCCAATGGAGATCCAATTGAGATAACAGGTGAAAGGGACAGTTTGGCTATCAGTTGTGATTTGTTCACACATGTAGTGAATATTCTTATGAGCATGTACAAACGAGGCAATTGTATTCATTCGATTCATTGTGAGAATTCGGATTGCAGAGTTTGTGCAGAGGAGGCAGGCTGTCTGGACACAGGAATTGGTGCATGTATTTGCTAATTTGTGTATGACAGTGTGAGACGATTGTATTGTACTGAGAGCTCTTGGATTAGAGTTTTGTATGAGATTGTTTCATGATTCATGATATACATAATATATGATAGTGGGGTTTTTAGCTTTACGCTTTCCCGATAAAACTTCTGTGTTGTGTGTTATTGATATTTCACTTTGTGCATTGTGGTTGTGATCGTGGTTTAATTGCTTCCACAATATTAATAGTAGAAGTGATTCTATATTTAACAAGTGGAGGAAATTGTTAGATCAGGAGAATCACTGGAATACATTAATTTGTATCAAAATTTCTACACCATTAACCCTCGGGGCTTCTTCAGGGTTTTCAGGGTGCATAGGATTTCCTGCATCTTGGCCCTGCTGGATTTGTTCTCCTTCTGACATATCAATATCCATGACCACTGGTGCTATCTATTGGGTTTCCTCCACCACTGGTGTGGGGCTCTCTGGTTCCATATTGGGAGACAGGATTTCATCCAAGTTGACGAATTCTGTAGGCTAAGGTGGTTGTTGTTCACTTCCCTCTGGCTGTTGCGGTGCTCTAAGGTTTCTTCAAGGTTGTCTGCAGGCCTAACTCGATGCTCCTAGCTTGGGTGGTGCCATGGTGGTAAAAATGTTCTTCACTGAGCTTATCTCACTTTGTAAGTCCTCCAAACTCACTCTCTACTCCGTATACTCTATCGCTCTGTTCTTTTCTCAATTTTGCAATAAGCCTTCTGATCCTCGCGTGCTTGCCTTATACAGGAATCGTGTGAAACTTCTTAGAGACGTTACCCAAGTTGTGTTTTGAATGAACTAGTGATTCCCACATACTTTCCATTGAATTCCACTAATGTCACCAGTTGACGTAATTAATGTAGCGTCCCGTCAATCATTCTTGGCATTCAATTTTGATAGCCGCCGTCAGTTGGCACCTCTTTTATGTACCCGCTATTTTTGTTTTTTCCGCCTTTTTCTGAATGTTGGTCCTTTCCCTGTTGCGCTAATTTTTTCGAGTGTGAGTGAACGTTCTATTTCTGATGCGCTACCCCTCTTTTAGTTGGTTTCTATCTTTTGATGTTTGGCGCGGTAACCCCTCTGTTGTTGCGCTTTTTTTTTTTTTCAAGTGCTAGGAGGTTGACTATCCCTATATAGCTTCAGTCGACTCCCATTGATCATACCTTTGAGTTATGTTCCTCCTAAATCCTTCAACTGTACAACTCCCCCATCTGTGACATTCTTTACTTCATATGGTCCTAACCAATGCATTTTGAGTTTTCCTGGGTGTTGAAGAGATTTACTGTCATACACCAAGACTAGGTCTCCCTCCTTGAATTTTTTCCTCTTAATATGTCTATCATGCCAAGATTTGTCCCATGCTTTCTGTACCTCTTGATGAAACCCTGCTAGAATCCTATTGTCTTCCATGATCATTAGCTGAATTATCCTTTCTTGTACTGCACCTTTCTCAGTCATGTTTGTAATTGCTGCTACGCGTAGACTAGGTACCATAAACTATAATGGCACCAATGGTTCTTGTCCATACACCAGTTTGAATGGTGTCTTCCCTATAAATTATTTTCATGTGGTATTGTATGCCCAAATTACTGCTCGTATATTCAAGTCCCAATCATCCCTATTAACATTGCAAATATTTTTCGGTGCATTCTCGAGGATCTTATTAAAGTATTCCACTATTCCATTTGCTTGAGGATGATATGGTGTACTCTTTTGATGATAAACTTCAAACTCCTTAGTCATAGCCTTAATAGTGATGTTAATGAAGTGAGGGCCTTGGCCACTCATCAAAATCCTTGAGCATCCAAATCTAGTGATCATTTTCTCAAATAAGAAGCATGTTGTTGTCTTTGCACTGCAATATTTCACTGGTGCTGCTTATGCCCATCTTGTTAAGTACTCTGTTGCAGTAATAATGTACCTCGCTCTTGACCTTTTTGTTGTTGGGTTAATTGGTCCCACAAAATCTATTTCCCATTTGTCGAATACCAGCAAGGTTACTTGTGGTATCAGGGGCATCTCGTCCCTTCTATTCGGTTTACTGACCCTCTGACATACATCACATCTCTAGTAGTAGTCCTTTGAGTCTCTGTGAATAGTTGGCCACCATAGTCCTGCACGCAATACCTTCTGTGCAATAGCTTTTCCTGCATAATGTCCTCCTTCTATTCCCTCATGGGATTCTTCTAAAATCCTAGGTATTTCATGTTCTGGTACACATATTCTCAAGATGTTTTCTGCACCCTGTTGTAGGAAAATATCCCTGCGGACAGGTAGATCGCCTCTAGCGCTGGACCTTAAATCTAGACAGAAAAATGCTTAACATGGACACTGAATTCCTTTAAAATCCATCTAAAATAACACATGAGAAGGAAGGATGACAAAAGTACCTTGTTATCGGTGTTTGTCCCTGCACGCTCCGAGTTGCACTTCAATCCTTTGCTCCTCATTGAGTTCTGCGGACAAGACAAGATACAACCACTTCGTACTCTATTGATATTAGCTTGAAAACAGATCTATCAACTAATGATAAGTTCATGTGACATTAGACACAAACTAGAAAGAAACAGGCCAAGCGTGTCATATTGATGAGAATAACGACAGCAGTGCTTACAATCGTAGATGCGAATGTGACAGCTTCGTCAAGTCCCCTTCGTCTAACCCTTGCCTGAAAGCTCCACAACCTGGATAACAATAGCTTCACTGATCACTCTCCTTTGGCTGACTGTGAGTTTCCTCCAAGATCATAAGTTTCATATCTTCAATTCTTCCCCCCTTTCCACCATCATAGAGCCTATTTATATAGGTTAAGAGGAGCTTAACCTCTTGAGTTATGTTTAGAACAAGTTGGGAACCTTCTCCTCAGATCAGGGATATCTTGATGAAACCAAGAATTTGAGCACAATTGCCTCCTAATCTCAAAAGATCCTCCCCTTATTCTCCTCAACGGGCCAACTACTGCCTCAGATTAGGCAGCGCTCAATTAGAAGGGGCATCAGAGCACTGTTGCGCTCCTTGGTGAGCTTTAGGGCAGCACCAACACTCTCAAGATGAGAAACGCTCCTTCAAAGAGGGATGGGGAGCGTTATAACGCTCCCTGAAGCCTTGTAGGGGAGCGCCAGTGCTTCTGGGGCTGAAGTAGAGAAGCGCTCCCCCTCCAAACCTTTGTTTCAGGGTTCCTTTCAGGTGTCAAGAGTTATTTGACCTCAGTAAAGCAGTTCTCCTCCTTCAAATCAATCATGTGAGATGTTATAAGTGTCTCCTTAGTGTCGTTGACATGGAAATACGTCTGAACATCATTTGCGACACTAGTGACCAACTTGCGACACTTGCAAAAGTTGTAGGGAAGATGCGACACTTACGATGATTGAGAGGGACATGCGACACTTATCCAGCTGAGCAATTTTGACGTGTAACATAATGCCCCCCAAAGTATGAAGTTAGAAGATGCCAACTGATAACTGAAATACTTTGTAGATGCTCAAGCAAGGGTATAGACTCAGAGAACCTAATGGAAGCTGAACACAAACATCCAACAAATATCATGACATATTTCAAAACCCAAGGCAGGCATACCTATGCTTGGGTGATCAAGACTTAGTAGGATATGGCCACCATAAAATACACTGCAGATCCATAATTGTATTGATAAAAAGGTATAGCCACCAAAGATACAATGTGGATCTATACTCTGATGACTCGGACTGATCGTAGCCACGAAGAATACACAGTGGATCTACAAAATGACAAGACATAGCCACGACCAATACAAAGTGGATCTATATAATAATGTATGTGTCATTGTTCAATAGAACTCCTTCGCAGCCTGGGAAAAGAATATATCAAAGTGATGGCTCAACCCAGGGTCTTCATACCAATCCCAATATGGTACGAATCTGACCATGCGAATGGGTATTTTGACGTCGAGCATGGCAGAAACCACTTGATTACTGGTCAATGGTGTGAACCGTTAACAAGTGCGAGGGATATCACCATTGATGTCAATGATTCCCAACGTACCCCAATACATTCCAGCGAATGTGAATAGATGAGCTAAGGTCGAACATCCGTGGAATCATTCGATCAGGGGTCATTGATGTAAAATCACTGTCGAATGTGAGGAGACCTGCCACTGAGGCATGCAGGTCCCAAAGTACTAACTAGTTTCTAAGTCTGATTCCCGGATAATGTGTCGGAGTCGACAGAAATAGACTCGTCGAGGGAGGGCCTTGATGTATCCCCCATCAATGACATGAAACGAACATGGAGATGTAATTGGTAGATCAAACAGACATGGACTGACACAGGTTTTGAGGGAAGATATTTGGGATGGCTGACTCTCGAGGCGGATACTTCCCTTGAACACTGAGGCACGACAACAAAACATGACATGGACCAAAACTATGCAATGGATACTATGACTTGCGTCGGGTGACCCAAAGGAGTGAAAGGAACTCAAGGAATTGGCTCAGTGCAGCGGCTCAGCGTATTATGATATGTGCAAAGTGACAAAGTGCCGTGTTCAAGGGCGACTTTAAGAAGTGCTGGATGTTGTTCTCAAGAGACTACTTGGCTTGCTCCTTTCAATTTTTTCCCCCATCCAGATAGATCAGTACCTCTTTTTGATTTAATGAGCTTGAGGAGGATAACACATGCTCGATATAACTCACCTTCGGTAAGTTCCTCTTCCTTTGTTTAACGAACCGGAAGAAGTAAGGGTTCAGTCCCATATGGGTCTATCGATGTGTTCTTTAACGAGTCTAAAGATAGAAAACTCGAAGGTTTTTCAAGATTATAGAGTTTGGAAAAACACTTAAAAGAGAACTCTCTCAGTTCCTTTTTCGTACAATAGTCTAACGAGACCGAAAAAGGGTTAAACTATCGCTCAAAATATGCTCTTTCTGACCTTTTAACGAGTGTGAAAGAAAGCAAGATCACTCGACGATCTTTTCATATTTAGAGAATCTGAAAAGGGTTTAAAGGAGACTCCAGGGGGGTTCCTTTTTTGTGTGTTCGTATCCGTACGGGTCCGAAAAAGAGATAAAATTTTACCCGGTTACGTTCTCATATTGTTGAGCTTGAGAACGAACTAAGACTGTGCTCATAAATTCAACAAGGTGAGTGATTCATTAGAACTGCCAGGAAACCTACGATGCCAGAAACTACAAACCAGAGTTTAGTGAAGCCATTTACATCATTAGAGAAACCCAAAAATAACCATACTTTATAAAAAATGAAATTTTATAAATAACAATTGATTTGAGAAACTCATTTATCATTTCATTTGCAAGGATTTTTGGAGTAGTGGAGAATCTCAATTTGAAGCAAATATTGTTTTTTTCGCTGCCGGAGCTACGATCGATCATTTCACTCACTGTTCGAACCAGGTAGGTGTTCATCCTTTGCTCTTTCAATTGCATGGTTTCAAGTTGATTTTCATGGCATTATTTATTTAAAACACAAAGCCCTAGGTCGCCCCTCTTTGAACCAAATCGGCCTCCTTTTAAAAATTAATAAAATAGGGGGATTCTTTTACAAAAATGTGTTAGAGAAGGGTTGTTAGGATGTCTACACCCTTGCAATCGATTAGACCGACCATTTTTAGCAAAAGAAACTCATAAAAATTCCCCCCATAAAAAAGAAAGTCGTTTTTCATTTTTAACACGTTTTTATCATTATTTGGCAAATATTAAAGGACGTGGTGGTTAAAAAGAGTGAGTGGTTGCTTTTAGATGACATGGGAATTTTGTTTCATGTTTTAAAATGCTTTTGAAAATCGCCGAAATTACAAATATGTGAGGAATGATGAAATTCTTGATTTTTTTGTTTTGTAGGTATCTTCGGCAATCATGATTGAATGGAAAGAGCGGGAACACGAGATGGATGATTTAGCCGCTCTACGGAGTCCTCATATGTGGGCCACTTTGCGGGCCTATGGCTTGCTCAAGTTTTTCAAATTGAAAAAAATGAAGAGAGAGGTGTTATTACTTGAGCACATGATTGGCCTTTGGGATGTTGCGGAACAGGGATTTCGTATCGGCACACAACTCCTAACCATTGAGTTGGAAGATGTGTACTTTTTGACTGGCCTATTTGGCATCGAGATCATAGGTGGCCTATGGTGTTCAGTGGTTAGAACCAACACTGTTCAATTGGAGTGCAACGTTCCTTCTGAATGTGAAGGAACAAATCTCACGGTGCAGGACTGGTCATTAGCAGTTCGGCTATGGTTCATTTTTAGTCTCGTTTTTCTTAGAGCGCATCCCTCAGATGCAGCCTCAGATAGCACTGTCAGTACGACCAGTGGACGAGCCTCAGATGGAGAGGTGGACTAGTCTATCTCCAAGGCTAGTTTCGGAGTCAGAGTTCCACTTTACTGATGATTTCTTTGCCTGGCTGAGATGGCAGTACCTCTGGATCGAGGACTTCCCTTATGCCGATGTAGAATTCCGTGGGAGTATAGACTTGATTTTTCCCATGGGGGAATATTGGGACGAGTCAGGTAAGAGACTAAGCCATTCCTTGTCTAGCTTTTGTTTTTGATGTATATGTATTTTTTTTTGGGGTATGTAAAAGAGTTTTAACAGATGTTTTGTTTTCAACATGCAGACAAGGGAGCAGTGTGCCCAGCTGATATACCAGTACCAGGGCATCGTGGAGGCCCCCCAGTTGTAGCAGACCCAACAGTACTGGTGGTGGGTCTCTGGGAGGTTGAGAGGAACCTCCAAGGCATTATGATGGGTATCCCTCCTCTGTGGAGGGGGGATGTGCCTTTACATCTGCAGCGGCACACTGTAGGGGTGCCAGAGAATATCAATTCTCTGTTGAGGCGTGTAGTGTGTGCAGTAGTATGTTACTCACAGCACAACATAGTGCGGGGAGATTAGAGTTTCCCCATGATAATGTTTTTGTATGCCTTGTCAGGCAATGTTGTATGGGTGGATGGACCCAATATTTTGCTCTCTTACACACTTTTTGATGTAATGCAAACATTTCAGTCACACCATATATATATATATATATATATATATATATATATATATATATACAGTTTTGAGTTTTTATTATGCCAATGATTTGTACATGATGATTTTTGTGATGTGTTTTAATTTACATGCAATGTACAGTTTTGCTTTCCTTGAGTCTTATATGTGGGCAAGATACCGATCCATGATATAATTAGCTAATGAATCCGAAACACTATTAAGTTCTCTCGGAATGTGTCTATATTCGTTGTAGTCGAACATTCGTTCGAGACGACGAACTTGCAAGTGTGGGCGTAGCAGGATAGGACTACAGATAACGTAGATGCGGTTGAGTTGAAAAACCACCATTTGGGAGTCTAATTAAATAATGATGCGAGAAATACCTAGAGAGGAAGCTTGGGTCAACAATCCAATGACAGCATGATATTCTGCCATATTGTTGGTTGCTGGTCCTAAAAAAATGCCTCCTGAACTCACCACTTGGTCAAATTGGTAAATAACCCAAGCTTCTGAAGCGATGTTCCGGGTATGTCGACTAGCGCCATCCGCGAACCCAAAAAAGATAGAAAAGTAAGACGTCATCTACGCATGAAAACACAGGCACAGTCATGAGTGAAAATGGTAAAGACTCGAGCACGCGAAAGAAAAAGACACACCAAAACTAAATACAATAATGTACAAAGTACAATATGCTAGGTGATCTAGGCATAATACTTCTTAAGGTAAAGACCGTTTCAGGGCTCTCTTAGGGAGATTTTGTCATGATCAACTAATTCGTAGGCACCTTTATGTAGGACATGCTTCACGATGTAAGGATCGTGCCACATGGGTTCTAACTTTCCTGTCCCCAATTTATCGTGAGATTGGTCGTAAATAAGGACTTAGTCTCCTTCCGTGAAAATCCGAGGGTGGACGGATTTGTCATATTGTCTTTTGATTCATTTTTGATGTGCCTCATTAGTGAGAGCAGCATCGCGACGCGTTTCGTCCAGTTTGGATAGGTACAAAAATCGTTCTTCTTCAGCAAAAGTATGAGGCAAGAGTTCTAATTTCAGTTTGAGTGATGGAATCTCACACTCGATCGGTAGGACGACTTCAATGCCATAGACCAACTGGAAGGGAGTGAATCCAGTTGAAGTTTTGACAGAGGTGCGGTAGGCCCAGAGAGCGGAGAACAGTTGTAGATGCCACGATGTTTTGTTTTCCCCTACCATGTATTGGATCATGGTTTTTAGGACTTTGTTGATAGCTTCAACTTGTCCGTTTGCTTGAGGATAGTAAGGGGACGAGTTTTCATGGTGAAAACCCAATTTGACATGGAACTCACTCATCATCTGGTTTTTGAAGTGTGCACCATGGTCAGTGACAATGGCATGTGGTACACCAAAATGAGTTATGATGCGGTTGAAGAGGAAAAGAGCTGCAGTATGGCCATCATTCAGGAAGGTAGGCATAGCCTCAGCCCATTTTGTGAAGTAATCGATGGCGACGATGATGTAACCGTGCCCCCTGGCTGAGGTAGGCTTACACTGCATAAAATCAATGCCCCATTTGGCAAAGGGGCTGATGGCGATAATTGGGTGCAGCGTCATAGGGTGGGTGTGTGCCTTCTTGTTAAAGATTTGGCAGGGTGGGCATTTCTTGACAGCCTCGATGCAATCTTTGAAAATCGAGGGCCAAAAATAGCTGGCAGTAGGATTTTTTGGTCTGTGGCCATTCCGGAAAGGTGACCGCCATAGGTGCCAAGGTGACAATCGTTCAAAACGCGTTCAGCCTCTTCGTGAGTCAAACATCGCCGAAGGATGGTGTCAATACCATGACGATACAAAGTGTCACCGAGGATGATATATCGACGAGAGTGATGACGAATGCGTCGATGCTCTTCACGAGAGATGTTGGGCTGAAAATGTTGTGTTTGAAGGTAGAGGAGAATGTCTCCGTACCAAGGATCAGAGGTGCTGATGAGGAAGAGAGATTCATCGGGGAGAAAACATCTAGGTTCGATGTTTTCATCGGCATGAGGAAAAGCACAGATGAGCTCGACAAACACTAGGGATTTTTTGGCTTTCGCCTTCCTAAAATCAAGATCGAATTCTTGAAGAATAACAATCCATTTTGAATATTTGGCCCCAAGTACTTGACGTGTTAGGACGTGGTACATGGGGTTGGAGTCTGTGATGATCGTGGTGGTGCGTAATAAGATGTAATGGCGAAACCTTTGGACAGCGATGACAGCTGCCAGAGCCAATTTCTCAACATGTGAATATCTGAGTTCGGGTCCAGATAAACTCTTGCTCAGATAGTAAATCACATGTTCTTCGTCGTTGGAGTCTTCTTGGACTAACACCATTGCGATGGTGGAAGTAGAAGCGACCAAGTAAAGGATATAATCCTTTGTATATTTGGGTGGATGTAACAAAGGTGCATGGGTCAAAGCGTGCTTGAGAGCGTTGAATGATCGTTGAAATGTGTCATACCAGATAAAAGGGACGTTCTTTTGTAGTAACCGCATAAATCCTTTAGTGATCTCGGCATAATTGCAGATGAAATGGCAAAGAAAGTTTGCTTTGCCTTGCAAACTTTGGAGTTGGGTTAAATTGGTGGGTGGAGGTAAGGCTAAGATGGCCTTGATATTTAAGGGGTCCACCCTAATCCCATCTTTGGAGACAATGAAACCAAGGAGTCGACCGGATTTGACAGTGAAAATGCATTTGTGCGGGTTCAGACGAATACAGTAGAATCTACATCGCAGAAAAATCGCGCGTAAGTGACCAATGTGATCAGATCGATTTAACGAATGTACAGGTAAATAATTAAGATATGGTTTTGCGATATGTTTGATGTCGTGAAAAGAATACGACATGGCTCGCTGGAAAGTGGCTCCAGCATTTTTAAGGCCAAAAGGTAGCTTTCTGTAGGCGAAAGTTCCCCAAGGGCAGATGAAGGCTTCTTGTGTTGATCTGTAGGCAAGATTTCAATTTGGTTATATCCAGAAAAGCCATCCATGAAAGAAAAGATTACGCTCCCTGCGTAGTTATCGAGGATTTGGTCAATGAAGGGCGTAGGGTAATTGTCCTTAGGACAAGCTTTGTTGAGATCTCTATAGTCAACGCAAACACGGATGGTCCCTTGTTTCTTAGCAACTGGAACGAGGTTGGGTACCCATTCAGTTAAAGGGACGGGATAGATAAAGCCATATTTTAGAAATTTTTCAACTTCTGCCTTTATAGCTACAACTTTCTTGGGATGAATCGGGCAAAGCTTTTGCCGAACCGGTTTCGCGTCAGGGTAGGTTTTGATTTTGTGTACGATGATCGAAGGATCAATCCCTGGCATTTCCTCATAACTCCATGCGAAGACATCACGGAATTCCTTGAATAAAGCGATGTAAGAAACCACTTTCTTGGGTGTGCAGTTAGCACCAAGGTTGATGTTTTCCATGACACCTTCTTTGATTGGGATGTCAATCGTGACGGTAGTAGAGATGTTACCCATGTTCCCCTTAGAGAGAGTATCTGTCATGAGGATAGGAGATTGCAGAGCTTCAGTAACATCGGGGGGGAAGACAGATCATATGTCTTGTATTTCTTCCAAAGGTGGAAGAAGAGAGGATCGATGGTGGTTATCATCCCAGGGTAGATCACCAATGCTAAGCATTTCCATGATAGATTCGTCTGAAGGAAAAATATGGGAAATGTAATCGATGGCAGATGATAGGGAATCTAACCAAGAGGGCACCGAATAAGTATCGGGTGCCAATGAATGTGAATTGTTCGATGAGGGAGAGGCAGATTGAATAGCTACATATCCGGCCTCGGCTGGGCTCAGTGGCATTGTGTCACCGAGCACATCGAATTCCAAAGGACTAGGCACAATCCAGGGGTCAGATGATTCCAAGGATTGATAAGGCAATGTCGAGATCATATTGACGACGACAATATGATGTGCAGTAGGTGGAAGTGGTGTAGGGAAGGTACCCATGAGGCTAGAATCTTTCCATAAGCCAACACCAACGCTTTCATACTGTAACCGGGTGGTCTCCCAGAAAAGGAATTTTGTTGGTAGCAGGGATGCGAGCGTCGAGTGTGCAGAAATCAAGCTGATCGATGGTAACAATTTTGCCTTGATGGGGGATTTATACACATCAAAACACCGATGAGGCGACGACAGTCATCACGTAGAACCAACTTCTTCCAAGTAGTAGGTTGTAATCGAGGGGGGCATCGACCACCTCGACGTCAATAGTAACAGTTTTGCCACCCAACTGAATGGCTAAGGATTGTAATAATCCGTGAGGATGAAAACCTCGCCCATCAAAGGCGCGTAACATGGTAGCGGATTTGTTAAGGGAGAGTGATTTCAAGCCTTTCCAACAGGCTAGGGACATGACACAAGTGGAGGCTCCCTCATCCAGGATAGTCCGGTGGATTTGTTGATTGTGAACAACCACATCGATTTGGAATGCTAGCTGGTGGGAGAGTCATGGTTGATGATCATCTAGATTAAACGTGAGGTAGTTTGATGACTTAGGGTTGAAAGTTCCAATAGCGGCTAAGAGTGTTCTACGTTGGTTGGGACAGTGTTGTAGAAATTCCAAGGCGAACATGGCACATGGGGCTTGGGCCAAATCTTCTACGATATTGTAGTTTTGGGCAGCCCGTGAATTAGGATTGAATGTAGATTTCTGGATGGTGCTCTTAGGAGGGTGTAGGATAGAGTCAAAAGACGGTTTCTCAATCTGGAGTGGCCCGGATGGAGGGCTAACAGATGGAGGATTGGCGGAGGATGGTAACGGGTCTGACGCAGAACCGTTAGTGATCTTCAGCTTGTCAGGTTTAACTGGCGTGTCATATGTCGTAGAGCGAGTTGTTAGATTAAATCCATTAAACATGTAAATGTGGGAACTTGTCGAGGCCTCATCATGGGGTTGGTTGGAACTACCCCCCGACGCGGGGGTTTGTGCAACCGAAGATTATTGCTGTGGAAAAGGCTGAGTGAGCACAGTGGGCTGTGAATTTCCTTTGAAAAATTTGGCCACTTCATCGCGATGTGGGCAGTCTTGAGTGTAGTGATCATCACCACAAATGAGAGATGGGAATTTCAGTTTTCGTTGTGGTTGTTTTCCAGCAGCAGGGGTTTGAGGTTGGGTCTTGGGTTGTTCATTGTTGTCGTTCTTCTTTGGTTTGTTTCTCACTTTCTTCTTGCCCCCAAGCTGTTGTGAAGGGATTGACTGGACCGCATTCATGTCAAAGATCTAAGTTTGTGTTGGGGTAGAAGAGGGTGCAGTCGAACTGGGGGCAGCCGTGGAAGCGGGCCACTGGATTGTTCCAGTAGACTAGGTAGTAGATTGAGTTTTGACGGAGCCAATAACTCCATTCGCATGCGAAGAAGTCGATGGTTTGGATGGGTCATTAGTGGCATGGGTAACGTTCGGTATCAACTCATATAGGGTACCGAATTGTGAATAGACTAAGTCTAAGTGCTGAGCCCGGGCGATGGCTTCTTCCTTGGTGACTATGCCACCCATGGTAACATCACGAGCGATCTGGGGTAATAGTGATTTCGTGAACCATTCCGCTAACAATTGGTCAGGAATGACCACTTTGATTAGCCTTCGTCGTTGTCTCCATTCATGGATATGATCGGAGATATGTATGGAAGTTGTCTGATGAAGAGAGGTTAATAGTTCAGTACCCGTCTCGTATCGAATGGGTAGTTGAAAGTGTGTGAGTAAGGACATGGAAAGGGAGTTGAAGTCGTGAAAGGATGTGCATGGTAATTCAATATACCATTTTTTTGCGGAACCCATGAGCGTTCGTTGGAAAAGATGCAAATGAATCGAATCATCCATGAGGGAGTTGGATGAACACCACAAATGGAAGGTCATCACGTGATTGTTTGGGTTTTCTCCAGGCTTTCTGTCGAATTTTGGGATATCAGAAGGAAGTTTAGCAGGGATAGTTGGCCATACCGGAGAATGATAAATGGGATCATTCATTAACCGAGACAAGTCTGGCAGGTCCAGAGTGGCTAGAAAAGGTAGTTGTCAGTTAACCTGTGGGTAATGCTGGTGTGGCAAAGGGACACCAGTGGGGCCCAATACTGGGTTATGTGGATAATTATAACTCATGGGCCCTCTCATGTGAGGTTGGTTTTGACCAAGGTACATAGGATTTGAGATGTTTTGAGAAGTATTGGTGAGCGGAGGATGACTGGATGGGTTTTGTGGATTATAGGGTGGGTTTGCCATTTGTCCATAAGGGGGTTGTTGCGGAGTCTGAATGTTTTGTCCCATGGAGGCATGCGGATTTCCTTGAAAATGGATGCTCCATGGATTGGGTGTGATGGACACATTTTGTCCTTGTGGTTGATGGTGTACTCCGGATTGAGGCTACCCCCCTGCATGAGGGTGCCCCTCGAATGGAAATTGTCCTCCGATGGGAGGGTGCCCCCCAGTGTTAGGGTTCCCTCCGAATGGAATTTGTCCCCCAGAGGGAGGATGCCCCCCAGTTTGAGGTAGAGTTCCCGGGATCTGAAAGCCAGATGTCAATGATGGACCGGTGCCACCGATCGGGTTAGGGCCACCAAGACAAGTCCCTCTGGGTTGTTGGATAGGTATGGAACTTCCCGGTACAATTTGGGTAGTGGTTTGGGCAGTGGTGGTAGTGGAAGCATTCAATGCCATAAATCCAAAAGGGAGTGTAGGTCTTGGTGTGGCAGGTGTGCCAATTGGGGCTTGATTAACTACCGCATTACCGGCAGGGATAGTCAGAATGTGCGGGGCCATTGTCGAATGGGCTGTCTGGAGGGGAATAGTAGACCTTGGGCCAACGTATGGGATGTTCGGACCAATGGTTGGTGTGGCTGTAAAAGTGGTAGTACCAGTGAAATGATTTGGGGGTATAGTATAGGAAAAGGGTGCATTGGCACCTTCTCTTGTTCCATAAAGATCTCGCACCAAGCGTGGTGGACTTCGAACAACATCCGCAGTCCAAAAGGGGTCACTGGCTAAAGGGTTCTGTGAAGACACAGCCGAAATGTCAGAAGGATGGACGACTGTTATCCACATTTTTGGTTATCGAGATGATGACATGATAATGACATGATGATGGAAGATCTAACTCTTCTTTGAGATCATTTTCATGAAGAAAGTTACACTTATCAGCTTCTCAGAATCACACTTTTGAAGATAGTACGCAGGCTGCATATATATTGTCCTGCGGAAATGCTTTATTTCCGCAGGTTGCGTTCAGTCTGGCTGCGGACTTTCCGCACTGTGATAGAGGTCAGGGTGCGGAAATGCTTTTTAAAGGAGAAAACGAATAAGTTCTCGATCCTTCTAGAAGGAATCTTCTAGAAGGATGAGTTGGAGTTCGAATGGTTGGCAAATTAATGAATCTCCAGATATCTTGGGATTACATTCTATCCAAGTAACTAAACAATCTCTTCCTATA
>ML778992.1:474842-494115 GCA_009831015.1 Picea engelmannii
ATTACATGATTCCTTGATCACATGTATAGTCTAGAGTTTTGAATATATTAATGTCTTTGCTGTGATTGGTTTGTGTTGTTGTGATTGGACGACGCAAGAGCATTGTGGCAGAGCGAGGATCAACAGAGATAAGGAGAGCTTTCCTAAAGTAAGTACTTCATCCTTCTTCTCTTGTCCATTCAATACTTTAGAACTAGGGAAAGAGTAGTATTCTGTCACGGTTTGTTCCAGATCCAGGTGGATCTGTGGAGATTGGTCTGTGTCCGCACTCACGAATTTATCCTTGAACAACGACCACAAATTCTCCAGTGGAATTTAGGTGGAGGATCTGTCGTTCGTATCCCTTCGGAATGCGATAAGCTTCCGGAGATTCTGAGACAATTTGGAAATTCTCTAGAGGGATGGGAACTTCTCCCTGGGAAGTTGTAGCATTATGAACCTCGCTCTGTTGAGGATATTCCTCCGTAGAATGAGGGGGTAAAGGGGTGTTTCCTTCCATATTCTCTGGAGGAAGTCCCTGTAGCCTCCACGAGTAGTGTGGAGGGTCCATGTTGGCAGAGAAGAGTCGACGAAAGAAATTTATGGCGAACTAATGAAAAGAAACAACACATGCTAAAAAAATCTAAGAATCACAATTAAGAAAACATGACCTTCTTTTGATGACCGTACCAGTTGGTGATGAAATCCAACGTCGCGTGATCAAGTCCAGAAGGGGCGGGGATAGGGTGGAACAGTTACAATGGCGACGTGCTTAACAGACTTACGCCTTGGTGCAAGCTTCCACGCAGTAATTGTGGATTTACCCTCCAAGGAGCTCGAGTGAGTTTGACCAATGTTTGTTCCAGGTACAGTGAGACTTCCCGTCACCGTCACCTTGTGTAAGACCCTAAAGATTATGGCCACTAAGGTTACCAATTCGCAGTCAGCCCTTGGGCGGGAACAGTAGACAGTCTGATCCGAACGTACAGGCAGGGTATCAAGCCCGAAACCAACTAAAAGGCTTCCACGCAACAATTGTGGATTTACCTCAAAGTGATCCCCATAATATGATCTGACCACCAAAACCAGTTAAACCACGGAGGGTTAGTCCCTGTAGCTTACCCGAATGTGACCTCGTGCGTAACCCCTGTGTGAGAGGTGGATCCCAGGCAGACTTATACGATAACTAGATTTGACCCTCCCTAACTCAGGATGCTACTGTTTGTTTTAGAAACTTTGGAGAGTTATGCTCACAACCTTAATCCAAAGTACTAAGCCTAGTCTACTATTGGAGGAGGATCCTAGAAAATAAAAAGTTCTAGATAACTTTTAATTAGCGTTGATTTTTATGGCTGTTCTTTACGCAAAGGGGTGCATGGAAGTGAAACGAATGGAATTATGAATCAGACCCAAAGAATGCATCAAATATGATAAGCAGTCATTTATTTTCGGTGAACATCTATCTAAGGGAGAGAGAAAGTTCTTTCACTAATCCAGCACAAATAAGGAATGCCCTCAAACGATTCTTTTCTCAATCAAATCCTGATGTAATGCAAAAACTTTTAAATGCCTTCTAATATGCGCAATCAATCATGAAGATATCTTTTACTATTTGCATATGGATGCTGATTAATACAACAACATGCTTGTCTTGCTAATTATCTTCTTGGTATGAATGAAAACCAATCTAGCACAAGCAGAAGTCACACAAACAATACACCCTTTCGAAGCAATCCAAACGAAAAATCGAAAGAAAAGAAACAATCAAAGAAAAAAACAAACTTCACACCCAAAAGAAAAAAGTTGAAAAACAATGACCTTGACCGAAATCAAGACAAAGAGGTCTGTAGGCCTTTGATGACCTTCACCAGGGTTTTTTACTCAACTGATGAGAAGAGAAAAACAATGCATGGATTTTGAATTTCACTCAATAGGGAAAAACTCAATGAAAATGGTGAAGAAGGCTACAAGATCCAACTAATGAGATTTTTATTCTTCAAAAAGGACAGATTTCAAGGCTGAAAGGGAAGAAAAATTGACTCACTATATCACTTAGCAAAAGAGACACAGAGGCAAACCCTGAAAAAGGCAATTCTAGAGGGTTTTTTGGCCAAAAAGAGGCTGGCGCTCTGTTGCCAAGGGCAAGGAGAATTATAGAGCTTTGTGTAAAGGTATGGGGGAGAGATGGCACTCTGTTAACACTAGGACAGGGGCGCCAGGGTCTAAAAGCCCCAGAAATGTCAAAAAATTCCAAAAATTGAAATTCAAACTTGACAAGTATGCTGAGTGTGATAAGGTAAGGAGCCAATCAGCTCATGAAACTAATCAAAGAGGAGTGAACCAGGTCTGAAAAAATCAAGGGATAGAACAAGGTCAATGAGGAGAAAAATCCAAACAAGAGGTTTTGATTTGAGGCTATCTCCCCAGTGGAGTCGCCAATTTCTGTTGTAGAAAAATCTCCCTGCAGACAGGTAGATCGCCTCTAGAGCTGGACCTTAACTCTAGACAGAAAAATGCTTAACATGGACACTGACTTCCTTTCAAATACATCTAAACTAACACATGAGAAGGAAGGATGATAGAAGTACCTTGTTATCAGCATTTGTCCCTGCACGCTCCAAGTTGCGCTTCAATCCTTTGCTCCTCGTTGAGTTCTGCGGACAAGACAAGATACAACCGCTTCCTAATCTATTGATATTAGCTTGAAAATAGATCTTTCAACTAATGATAAGTTCATGTGACATTAGACACAAACTAGAAAGAAACAGGCCAAGCGTGTCATATTGATGAGAATAATGACAACAGTGCTTACAATCGTATATGCGAATGCGACAGCTTCGTCAAGTCCCCTTCGTCTAACCCTTTCCTGAAAGCTCCACAACCTGGATAATAGCAGCTTCACTGATCACTCTCCTTTGGCTGACTGTGAGTTTCCTCCAAGATCATAAGTTTCATATCTTCAATTCTTCCCCCCTTTCCACCATCATAGATCCTGTTTATATAGGTTAAGAGGATCTTAACCTCTTGAGTTATCTTTAGAACAAGTTGGGAACCTTCTCCTTAGATCAGGGATCTCTTGATGAAACCAAGAATTCGAGCACAACTGCCTCCTAATCTCGAAAGATCCTCCCCTTATTCTCCTCAACGGGCCAACTACTGCCTCAGATTAGGCAGCGCTCCCTTAGGAGGGGCATCAAAGAACTGTATTTCTCCTTGGTGAGCTTTAGGGTAGCGCCAACGCTCTCAAGATGAGCAGTGCTCCTTTAAAGGGGGCTAGGGAGCATTATAATGCTTCCTGAAGCCTTGTAGTGGAGTGCCAACGCTTCTGGGGCTGAAGTAGAGGAGTGCTCCCCCTCCAAACCTTTGTTTCAGGGTTCCTTTCAGGTGTCAAGAGTTATTTGACCTCAGTAAACCAGTTATCCTCCTTCAAATCAATCATGTGAGATTTTATAAGTGTCTCCTTAGTGTCATTGACATGGCAGTATGTCTGAACATCATTTGCGACACTAGTGACCAACTTGCGACACTTGCGAAAGTTGTAGGGAAGATGTGACACTTATGATGATTGAGACGGACATGTGACACTTATCCAGCTGAGCAATTTTGACGTGTAACACACCCATTTTATATAAGTGTCCTGCAATCAATTGATAGTCTACAAGCCTGCATATCAGATTTTTCTTCTGCGTAGTGTTGAATTCTTGTGGCGCAGTCCCTGTACTCAACTATTGAATGATGTATGGGAAGTATTCATCAACTACTTGGACTAAAAATAACTATGCATTGGGCAATTTGTCTTTTAGATGCACAGGTTCCTCTACATTAGTGATCCTTGACAGGTGATCAGGTCCTGCGTTCAAATTCCCTAGTTTGACTATCATTTTGAAGTCAAATTCCTGGAACATCAATTACCATATAGAAATTCTCCCCCCCAACACTGGCTTGTTGACAAGGTATTTAAGAGATGAATGGTCTATAATCATATTGAAATGTTTTCCTAGTAAGTAATGTCTGAACTTCTAAAGCGCATAGACCATAGCTAAGCCTTCTCTCTCTATGGTATTGTAATTCTGCTATGATTCTGACAGTTTTCTCCTAGCGAATGCTATAGGATGGTTCGATTCTCTTGATCCTGGTTGCGCCAGAATAGATCCAAGTGCTATGGCTGATGCATCTACATGCATGTGGAATGTATTTTCCCAATCTGGGAATACTAATATTGGTGCAGTTACCATCTTCTCTTTCAGGGTGTCCAATCCACACTGACAGTCCTCATTCCACTAAAACTTGATGTCTTTTATTAACATTTTATCCATTGGCGTAGTGATCTACGCATACCCTTTTATAAATTTCCTGTAGTATCCCGTGTGTCCTAATGTTTCTCCTAACTGACGTTTTGATTTTGGTGGTGGTAGATTAACAATTACTGCAATCTTGTTAGGATCTACTAGAAAGCCTTGTTTGCATACTATATGGACCAATAGTATACCAAAGGGTGTTCTGAAGATGCACTTATTGATTTTTAACAATATACAACACTTCCTGCATCTTTCTAAAATCAACCTCAACACCCCTACATGGTCTTTCAATAGAATATAGACTGTCTAATCATCCCAGATATACCTCTAGAAACTGGTGGATGAATTCTTTGAATGCAACTATGAATACTCTGGAAAATATGGTTGGTGCATTATTCAGTCCAAACGACATGACTTTGTACTAGTAGGATCCCCATTCTATGGAAAACATGGTCTTGTACCTGTCTTTTGGGGCTATCTTGATCTGATGGTATCCTAAGAATCCATCGGTGAATGAATAAGCTTCCTATCCTCCTACATTCTCTTACACCTCATCTATGAAAGGAGTAGGGAACGAGTCATGTAAGCACACGTCATTCAAATTCCTTAGGTCGACACATATCCTTATTCCTCATTGTTTTTTCTCCTGAACTACCATAGGGTGTACCCATTCAGATTCCTCCACAGGTTCTATGATTCCAGCCTCCAACATCCTATTAATTTCTGCTTTGACTTTTTGCTTATATATAGGGTTTAGTTTGTATGGTCTCTGTCTGATCGGTCTTTCCTCAGATATGAGAGGTATCTTCATTTCACCTAGCTCTCCTCCTATTCCTTTCATTTCTATGAACATTGTTGGGAACAAGTCGCTGTACTCATGCTATAACTCTGTTATGATTTCCACTATTTTCTCATCCCAGTAGTCTCCAATGCTGGTCATTTTGGGACTCTCAACTATCCCAATGTTGATTTTCTTCACCTTGATAGGCACAAAAAATACTTATGATTCCAGATTTGGACCTTCCACTTCTCTTTCACCTTCAACTTCTGCAATTTGAATGTTTCACGGGTCATCTTCATCTGGTTCTTCTTCCTGCACATGGAAGCATGACAGTAGTTATTTTACTATCTGTCTGTTTTGTTATTGTTCTTCTGTCATTAGTTCAAATTTTGGTTCTTTAATGAATATCACCCCTCTAATTTGTTTAAGTGTTGAGTCTATGTTGGGGTTCTCATGCTCGAATGAGAAAGTGACTATAAATTTCTGCTGTAATACTGTCTAGTTTTTAGTTCCTCTACATAATTCCTGGTCTGTATACTAGTTTGCTAGAATCCCTTCTAATGTGTGAACAAAATGATCAGGCCATTCCTTTGGTGGTGTCATCCTCCATAATGTTCTACACTTCTCCAAGTTTTCTATTGGTGCCCCCTGTTTGTCATATTTTTGCAGTTGTTTTCTTCCCTATTCTGTGCCAAACCTAATGTGCAGTAACTGCTTACATTGGTACCAGTCTTTAACTGTTTCTTTGTGTGAACCCCACCATCTTGCAGGTGTTTCCATGAGTTCTATATCCAGGGATAAGAGCCTCTTATTTTCTTACTCTTCATCTTCGTATCGTGTTAAGAATGCTTATAAGTCATTCACCCCATGGAAGCTGAGAGGTTCCCTTATCTTCGTACCTACCGATCTTAATGAGCAGTCTATTCTTGCGCATATTCTTGTGGAGATCTCATGTAACCTTTGGTGCCAATTCTCTAATCCCGTATCCGAGTCTGACGCACATGAGGTGATGCTTCTCCAACTGCGTACCCTATCCACAATTGGGTTCACATAATATTTTTCTCACGTGGTCGTTCTGTACAACTGGTTAATTTCCTCCAGGTCTAAGAAAGTAGGTTCTACAAACCTTTCCCCTTCTAATGGGTCCAATGGTGCGATGACTCTATATTCTCCTGAATCTAATGTCATCTTTCCCATCTTTAAGTTGATTATGGCCTGATTTTCAAACGCCCAATCCAATCCAAACAATGTTGGATAAGGTGTTTCACTATCCACTATCTCTATTACTTTGAAATTGGATTTAGTATGCACTCCATCTAGATCTACTATCACTCCTTTTAGTGTTCCAATTGGTATAACTCTGTATTGATTTTCTATTTTCAGATGAACAGGTGAATATCTTAATGTGGGTTCTCCCATACATTGCCATGTATTCTTGGGTAACACATTTACTTTGGATCCCAAATCCAGTATAATATCTCTCATGTTGAAATCTCCAATGTTAGCGTTCAGTCTGAATTCTCTGTTTCTTCTCCTCCTTGTATGAAGATGATTAACTATTTTCTGTTCTAGCTTTCTTTCTGCCTCTATGCTACATATTTCTAGCATATTTTGTAATACTTTAATAGATGATGGATCATGTAGTATTTTAACACAGGATTGAAAAAAATCCTTAATCGTACTTACTTTTCTCAAGGGCTATGCTTCTTTTGTGTGATCTAGCGATGGAGGCATCTCGTATGCTGGTACTTCCTTATTATGCTGTGCAATTGATGTTGATGCAATTTCTGGCTTCAAGAATTCTTGTCTGGCCTACTTGAATATCTCCTTTTTTTTCTATGCATCAAACTTCTTCTTTGGTTCGACATTCTTCTTCACCCATTGGTGTTGTGCTGGATCTTGTCTTACTGCGTTGTTTCTTCCTTCATCCCTTGCTTCTGCCGAAATCCACTGAAAATTCTTATTGTTCTGAATTCTCTTTTCATGGATCTTTCCCAATAGTGTAGGACATTCTTCTATGTCTTGATCTGATGCGTGACAATACATACATGTCGCAGGTGGAGGTGGACATTCTCTTTCATAGTGTCCTGGTTGTTGAAATTTTTGGCATACCACTAGTCCTCTGCCTCTTCCAAAGCCTCCTCTTGCTCTTCCTCCACCTCTGTAACCAGCTCGATCCCCTCATGGTGCATTATAATGAGGCACCTGGTTATACTGCGTGGGATTATAGTTTGGCTATGCGATATTGTACTATGGTTGTGCAGTGTTATATTGTTGTTGCGCATTGTTATACTACTGCTACGTAGTGTTATGCGAGGTTGGTACTTGGTTAAACTATGGTGCAGCTTGGACAGTCATCATTTTTGTCTACACCCTGTAAGCATCTGATGTTCTTTACCTCATCGAGTCCATGGTTTTGCAATCTTTGTCATCATGGCCTACTGACTTGTAAAAGTTTCAATATGAGCTCTTAGGTACTGTATGGTACTTCTGCATTATTGGGCAGTGGTATGGATCATGTCCATGTTTCTTACAGATATAAAACCATAGTCCTCTTGTTGGAAATGGGTTTGGAATTCCTACTGCCATGTACCACCCGAATGTTGGACATTCATTCTTATGCTTTCCTTCTATCCTACATGTGGTACACCAAATGAATTCTCTTTTGTCCTTACCTTTTTTCTGGTTTAACTGGAATGTTAATCTCTTTAGATCCTCCTTCATCTCCTCTATGGCTAGATCTGTCTTCTGATATTGGTTCTCTTCCAGTTGTAGGGATTCCTATAGAGTCTCTACCCGCGTCTGAAACTTCTGATGTCACAAGGGGTATTTCAAGTGTGGTAGAAGTGAATTGACGAACAAATGCCTATGTTGCATATCTTTCATGACATACTTTACCTTTCCCTTCAATCATTTGAATATTTGGTCAATATCCCATACATATTCTCCTTGTTTTTGTCTAATATCTTTCATCTCATTCATGTATTGATCCTATGAACTAGGCTTCTGGAACTCATTTATCAACAACTTCTTGATATCTCCAATCGTTCTAGTTGTCCCTGGTGGATTGTTTGTAGCTAAACTCATTTACCAATCCAGTGCACGATCTCTTAGTGTGATAACTAACTGTGTAAGTTTAGTGTCCTCATCTGTGATATATTTCACTTCCCATATCTTTTCATAAATGAACAAGTGCTTCTCAGGGTCCTCCAACGCCTCTCCTTTGAATTATAGTAACTTGATGGTGGGTTCATGTCCTGCCATCCTGAATCCTGAACTACTACCTCCGCGCGGTGTATATACTTGACTAATGCTTCATGAACTGGATCCCCCAATTTTTGTTCCCTATGTAGATGTACTTCCTGCTATCTTCCTTCTCCCAAAATTCAGTTGTCTAAATGGTGGTGTTCTTCTTGATGTATTAGTCGCACATGGGTTTATGGGTTCCACACTCACACTGATATGGATAGGAGTGCTTCCTTCTATTCCCTCTCTTATACCTCTCATCTTCCTCTCATATGTTGCATGCAATATTTCCTCAATATTCTCCACATCCCAGAGATCCTCTACCTCTTCTTCATCACTTGCCAAGCCTTCCTTCGCGGCTATGACTCTCTTCTTGGTGTTCACCTTATATTGGTAGGGTACTCCACTGTGCATTTTTCTAGTTGTTGCGATGATCTACTTGATATGGTCTTCATCCATTATAATTGGGTCCAAGGCCTCCTCCTTCTTTCCTTTATCCCTTTATCCTTCCATTCCTCCTTATCTTGTCAGTGCTCCCCCCCTTCCCCCATGCACGCAGGGAAGTTTAGCTGTCTGAATCCATTGTCATTACACCTTTGTTATATAGTAATATTATAATAGAAGTATATAATGATCTAATATAACTACCTCAAGGTCCCTTCAAGAAATCTTGTTTAGCTGTGCTATAAGACTTCATTGTATCTACTGCAAATTCTGTGATAAATCTTGCAACAATGTTGTTTAACCAGAAATCTACTGAACGCGTAAACTTATTATCAACCCGTTGTAACTGCACAATCTCTTTAGGGTTCCACTATAACTATCTGATCTGATTTGTGGGATGGTTGTCTTTCAATCTTTTTATCCACTCCTGCAATACATGTGGGAAATCACAAAAAAATATTTCATGCAAGTCGCTGAATACGTACTTGTCCAAATATTTGCGCGGTGTCAACTTCGGGTTTCTGTCATCTTTCTGTGAAAAATCCATCTCCTTTGTTTTCAACCAGTTCTCTATCTCTGCCTTCATTGGGTTCCACGCTCTCAACATTTCCTTTTAGATTGTCATTCTCTCAACGTCTTGTCGTCTGGTTTGTCATTGTTTTAACGCATCTTCCGCAAATCTCATATAATCAATCCCATTCTTTTCCAACCAACCGAAAACATAACCATTTTTTGGATTTTAACCCTTTTATTTGTCTTTGTATTTTCTACTTATGATTATTTATGGGTTATTCTGATCCTACCTTACTATCATAGATTGACCTTGGTTCAGATTTGATAAGCTCCCAACAAAATCCCTCTAAAACTATCGTCCCCTCTGGAAGACTAGAAGGCAATGCAACACACAGGGTGTACTACGCAACCTCACCCGAGATTGCTCTATGGGTGGCTTCAATACTCAAGTATTTTAAACCTAGGAATGAGTGGAGATCTGCGGTTATACTCTGTAATATTTATTCATTCAATCTATTATCTGATTATAGCATTCATTCTATTCATGCATGTGGAATATCAAATTCAACTAGCTAATTAATTCATCTAACCTTCAACATTTAACAACAATAAAGATGCATAAATTATTTCACATAACACAAGTGTTACTGTGGTTCACCCTCTCCTGGGATATGTCCACAAAGACCTGGCTCTCAAGATTTTATTATGGTTCAGTAATATATCACACTGCGTGTGTTTACATTCTTAGGTCTTACTTTCTTCTACAGGCTCCTCGATCCCTATGAGGCTAACTAGATCACACCAGGCTCCTCAACATGTGATATAACCCTCAGGATCGAGTCGCTCACTACCTCCCTAGCTCACTAGCTTACTGATTAGTACAATTCTTACAACTTCCTCCTCCTCGATCACCCCCCCTCTCATCCGATATATATCTCCCTATCTCCCTCTAGGTACTACCTATTTATATTCTTGGCTCATCAACCATTACAATAAATTATAAAAAACCTAAACCTAGCGTTGTTAGGTCTTCCTTTCATTCTTGGCTCACCGGCTTCGCTTACATGTGCTGCTTTTCTTTCTAGCCGTTCTTTTCTTCTTACATGCTTCTCTTCCCAAAATAACCTTTTCTCCTAACTAGGCCTGCATCCAACAGGGATGGGAGAAGCAGGAAGTAGGAAGTGATGATGCTGACGCCGTGGCTTTATAGTAGTGGAAAATTTTAATCTTCAAGGGAAACCAAATAAAAAAAGAATGATATTTAGCATGCAATTATTCTAAACTGGGAAGGCGAAAATGCATAGACATACCATGGTACTGATGAATGAGCATAATAAATACTAGGTATTTTGAAAGGATTCATTTGCAAAAAGTATGTGGGAAACGTGGTGATGGATATTTATTTCTAGGGTATTGGCCTTCTCTTTATCTTCAAATCAATTCTCCATTTGTCTTGTTCTTCGATCCATTTGTAACTTTGACGAAAAAATTGGGGTAATAGTTCAACAATAAGGCAAGAGTAGCAACATCATGTAATATTACTATAACAACAACATGTAGTGACAATATAATAGTATCATTATAGAAAATGATAGGCTCATAAATGGATATGAAGGATTTCAGGAGGGTATGCCCCTTTTTGCATGAAATTTTGTCTTCAATAATCACTTGTGCATTAGTTGACTTCCTTAGTTTTCTCGGGACCTGCAAAAACTTAGCACTTACCTATAATAAAATGTGAGATCGTGGAATAAGAGAGATGATCGATATCTCTTCATCCAATAAATATGAAAAAAAAAATGACAAATATCTCTGTTAAAACAAATCCTAGGTAGAATAAGTAAAGTAAAATTCACCTTTTACCCGTCGAGGAGTGATGGCTAGCTAGACTACCCATTGGTATTTTTTTGATAAAATATTTGTTCAAGGCCTGATAGGATTTATTCCAAATCCAAATGAAATTAAATTAATAGGGCTATCTCAATTAGAGACAATTTTTAAAAATTGCATAAGATGCTATGCCAAATCTGCTTAAGAACAACCTACAAGACAAAGTTGTTTTCAAATTCCCACATAGACCATTAGTTACTATTTTAAATATAACTTTTTCATTTAATGATGGATCAACATGATTCAAATTGGATATGAAAAAATACTCATGTGTGTATTCCCAGTATAATTAGGTTTTTAATACAATAAGAATTGATGGGTCAAATATGCTAGTGAACAACTTATGAAACAAAGTTTTAGGGGTGTAGATTTAAGAAAAGCAACTAGTATTTTAGGAATAAATTTCTCATACGATATATAAATGAAGTGATTCCAATTGAATTATAAGTTATATTTATAATATTATACCTTAGAAACATATTTGAAGGAAATATCCATCAGGTCTCCCAAAAAAAAACTATCCCAACTCTCTCCCTAAATTTCTTGTGTGACGCCTAGTGTGTATTTTGGCCACAATTTCTCCATTTGATATCCAAATTTAAAAATTCAAGATGGGTTAGGAAATATATTTCAAGGTATACTTTGGATTGAAATAATTTTTAAAAATGATCCCATATGATCCCTCAAAACAATAATTTCCCAACTTTTTTCTTAGTAAAATTGTAAATACCCAGATTTTGCATTATGACTGATACAATATTTGTAGCAAATGAGAAACATATACACCCAAAATAAAGAAGAAAAGGGAGATAAAGTATTTAATTTGAAAAATGCGGTAATGAGAGAGAGACAAAGAGAGTCTGACATAACCACCATGGGAATTCAAGAGAATCCACAGAGTGTCTCATTATCCATGAAATAAATTCTACATTTTGTTTATGAAATTCAGATTCTTGTATGATGAGGTCTGTGAAAATTTGAATGATGACTACAACCATCATCAAGTTATTGACCAATCATGTATTTTTCATGATTATGAAGACCAAAGAGATAAAGTATGGGCAGAAGTAATCAATGATGAAAATAAAGGTTCAATAGGTAGAATGGAAGGGAAAGGAGACAATAGAAAAAATGATTCCATGAAGAAGATGAGGAAGATAAATGATGCAAGAGACAAGAGGGGAGGAAAGATAAAGTGGAGAATATGTAAAGAGTGAAAATAATAAAATATTAAACATGGATGGACTAGGAAGAATATGAAACCAAGAACCCAATCAACCCATGAAATTATACATCATGATAGAAATAATGGAAACTAACCATACATGATCATCAAGTTTGAAGGCTTCTACTTCCCCTTGCACTTTCCTCAGTAAAATTCTCATTCACCAATGCCTTCTTCCTCTTGCCAATTTCCTCAAGAATATAGATTGATTCTTTAGCACTTACTTTTCTTGGTCTTCATGCTGAAAAGAGTAGTTATCACTAGGCGAGTTGGCTTATTGCATTGTTGTCCTCTCTCGTTGTCCATTGTACCACTTGATCAATATTTTTGGTTCATCGATCACTGTCCCAACTGGTGTAACAATAACAAAAAATAGTGACATAAATCCACTATACTTAGAGTTGTGTCAATGGTCAACCATTGGTGTCGTAACAACATTCAACCGTCAGTGTTGCAACATCACAACTACTGTTGCAACAATGCGACTAGTGTTGCAACAATTGTGGTAGCACATGTAACCTACTAGCTGACTTGCAAAATATATTAGTATGATGACCAACTCTTACTACACTAAGTGTTTTGGGGGTTCTTTCCTTTTGTTATACAATCCTAAAAATGAAAACACACCTCACAAGATGGAAGGAAACATGTGCTAGAAAACATTCTAAATGCACACTTATCAAAATAACAAAAAAAATGAAATTGATACTAGAAAGAATATTGCACCATTCACAGTTCCCCGACAATTACACCAAAAATAATGTATCTTTTTAATCACCTCCCTAATTTCTCAAGAAGATATTTAGAAATAATGTGCATTTAATTATCAATCCACAGCTCGTATGGAACTTGTGAAGTGTCATGCAATGTATATGCATGGAAAATTATTCTTTCTATGTGTTGTAGTCATAGTGTCAATGATTACTTTTTCCAGAAGATTATAGAAAATTCACAATTGGAAAGGTTCTACAAACTACAAGAAACAAAATTCACACATGTTGGAAGGAAAGTGAGCTAAACTAATTCAACTGGCCTAGAATCCCTCACAACTATGACCCTGAATGAATGTAATTGAAATCAAAGCTAAAATAATTCAGCCATCTTGGAAGCCCTCACGACTGTGACCTTGGTATGAATGTAATTCAAATCACAAGTCGGCTTGAAATCCCTCATGGATGCGACCCTGGTTTGAATGTAATTGAAATTGTAGCTAAACTATTTAACTAATTCAATTGGCCAACTAACTAATCCTTTCCAAGATAATCCTTGTCATTACTCTGAACAATGATTATAATCATTTTCTCAAGCACATAAATAAATACAATCAATTGCATGAATGAATAAATAAATATAATCCCTCCTAAATAATTAACAATATAAATGAATTGAATCACATGACAGACAATTGACAAGTTGCATAATTAAATTACGCACCAAAAAATTAAGGAAAACTATCTAAGCTACACAACACTTTGTTCTATTGGAGTGGGGCTTGCCTCCATAGAATAGAGTGATGATATTAATCTATATCAACACACATGACATTACAATTAATTAAATAAATCAACCCTCATATCACTACAATTAATTAAATGAATCAATCAAGAACATAATAAATTTTAAAAAATGAATTAATCATAAATTAGAAATGAGAAATTGAAAAACTTGTTCCATTATAAATCAGACTTGTGCTCTAAGATTCTTCCTCCCTCTTGCAGAGGTGAATGGCTCTTTTTATACATGAAATTCATACAAAGGAATTGTTACAACAACAAAATCTTTGAATGGGAAATTACCCAACTATTTCTTGTTTAAGAAATAATTGGTTGTGGTCTCTTAGCTTGCTGATAGAAGGATGAATGTGGATCTGTGGCCAAATCTATCTCCCGAAGTGATTGCTCCATTTGGAAAGTTTAGAAAGTGAATGCAATAGTAAATTTGGGAAAATTTCCTTCAAAGAACCGCCCATACCATCCACCTCATGCATTTTCTAGGGAAATTGCTTGAGAATCCCTTAATTGGGCATGTTCTGAACACAACCCATGTTGTGGAATTTTTTAATTGGTCCCCATGGCTCCAAAATATTCATATGAATATCACTTTCTTATTTTTAAGCCTTTAATTTTGGGTGTAGCATTAATCATGAGTTGTAGCTTCCCAATTGCAATTGGAATAATATATTTCATCATTTATTGCCTTCCCCAAATATCATGGCCCCACAATGTTCATATTTTTTTTTCTTTGACGGAGTTGCAAAACATATGGTCCTTCGATTGGTATTGCGAAAATAAGCATTCAGTGACAGATTTGCACTAGAGGTGTTGCAGAAACATGTTCCAAAGGTGTTGCAGTAGTTGTGGTAGTGCTTGTAGTCTTCATTACACTAAGTCTCACGTGCCTCTTCACTAAAAATATCAGGTATCCCATTCGTATATTTTTGGTTATAGGAGCAACAACAATGATAATTGGTTCTACAACAATCAATAAACTAACCAATTTTTCAAAGATAAATGAAGATATGATCTTTCTCTAATGTTTAATCACAAATTCATGTAAAGTACTAAATAAATGTAATGGAAACACATTAATTCTAAATCCCGCACAATGATGGATTGATACAAGGTCTAGGTAAGAGGAAAGGGATTAAAGGTAAGAAAAATATGGTATAAAAATGCCATTTATGGAGCCTGTCAATAAGGTTCCCACATTATTTTTCAAATAGTTCCAGTCGATTAGTCAACTAAAAAATAAGACAACATAGTTCCATTCGATTGTCAACCAGACATCAATCATATCAACAAAGTAATATTTATCCATAAATAAAATAGTCTTTGTCAAAGAAGGATCTCAAAGGAATTTAAAAACAATCAAATATGTGCTTGTGTGACACATAACATTTCTTAGCCGTCATCTCTGTCGACATTGTTTGTATCTAACAATTGAAACTTATATATAACTACATAATAGTCTATTACAACGATTCAACATAGCCTATACATACCCAACACTCCATCATCAAACTCAATTCAATCAGTCTTAACAACAAGTGCTAGTCGATCAACAACTAGACATCTCAAGTTGGGTTCACTTCATCAAAACAACAATAAAATCATTATCATCAATAACATCCTCACTAAAATACTACCAAGGGAGAAATACATATGTCCATAAGACCTAAATTAAGTTATAAACAAATAACACAACTATCAAAAACCAATAGTGACAACATCTCTAATTGAAACTTAGTTGACAAATACCTCTAGTTTAACCTCAGTTGACTACTCTCATCAATCAATAACAAGAACGAAGATAGGTGTCATAATATATAACATATGATATACATATGTAAGAAATCCTCAAACACCTATGCAAATTCTTCAATGACCATTCATTAGTCCAACCAAAAAAAACCCTGGTTGTTGGCACTAGTCCAAAATTTGATCTTTCATGCCTCGTTTTCAAAGACTTGAAAGAATAATTGTCACTATTCCAAGAATTTCAATCCTTGGACCAATTCCTTTGATCTTTCTAGTGAGGATTTCTATATGGAAATGAATGTTGTTTTGACTAAATAAAAGGTGCAATTTTAGGTTCCTACTCAACTAAAGGTCCAGGATAACCTTGCACAACAATAACAATGTCATCTACAACAACAATTTCAAATTCTAGAATATTATGATCAACCAAGTCTTTAGTTGTCTTTGAAAAATCATTAGTAGTTGGTTTCCTTTCCTACAACTTAGTTAGATGACTTTCACCTGCAACAAACAAAACCTTCTAGTCTTCGTAAAGACTCTCCTTTTTGTTAGTGAATTCTAATCATATTTAAGAGTCATTGCTCTAGGAAATATTATCTTACGAATAATGGAAACAATAATACATTATCCACTCGTCCCAAGTCCACATTTGGTTAGCCCATTTTACTTAATAGTGGGGGTCCAACACTTGTAGTATGTTTTTCAAAAATAGGAGAAAACACAATTTTAGTAGCCAACAAGGTACGAGAAGGTGCCAAAACATCAATATCAACCTTTTGACAATCAACAAGGCTACAAGCAAGAGCATCAAATGTATAAGAAGTAATCAAAGAGCTTGTAATGTCAACATCATCACACTTCTTTATAATAGTCTGCAATCAACTTACTTCTAGTCCAAGACCCTTTGTGCAATCTTACAATCCCTTGTTGGTATAATCCTTTTAGTCATTTGTAGAAACAAGAGATCATAGTATTTCTTCAGGTCCTGGTATTCATCAATTAACCAAACATTTCTCTTGAAGAGTGGTAGCTTCTTCATGATGTTCATCAACAAAGGCTTGCAAATAGACAACCTTGTTCTCCAGTAGGGTGTTGTATGTCTCTAGCCTATTGGTATTCTCCTTAAAATGAGTAATATATGTATGAGAGATGTTTTTAAGACCCTCCTTGAAATCATCAAATAAATTTGTTTTATTTCCAAATTCATCAATGAGGTTCAGAAAGACATGTTTCAACTTTATTTCCAATACATTAATCTTTCTAAATTTTTCATTATATCTATGCAAGATGGTAGTTTGTAAGAGGGAATATTCATCCTCCAAATGGGTATGGGATATATCTAGCTTATATTTCAATCTTCCATTGTCTGTTCATAATAGGAAATAGTAGTTTGTAAGGAAACAACTTCTTCTCAAAGTTGATCATGAGTTTCTTGCAAAGAAATAACTTTCTTTTCAAGAACTTCCTAAAGTTTTCATAGAATCGATTCTTCATCTTCATCAAAAGTACCCATCTTCAAATAGGCTTCAAAATGTGAACATAGTTAAGGAAAGTCAATTGTCTCAATTTGTTGGTTGATTCTCAACTTAGTTAAAAAGGATCTCTTCAATGTTCAATTTATATAGTTAGAAAACATTAGTACTCCAACAAATTCCATATATTCAAGGAGATTCTATCCTCTAATAGTGATATATTTTTTACCAATCTTCCTTCTCTAATCAATTGAGCAATGTAGATAGTAGCAACAATAGAATCTACTTCCAATGCTTAATGAGCTAAAAAACCATATATGAGAACAATATATCCTTCCAAAGTGATAATGTGACCAAGAAGAAATAAAAATATGGTTCATTATTCTACAATATGGGTATTCCCTAATCTAACCTTAATGTGCTTTGAACAACATCTAGAGAAACAACAATAAAATGATGCAAAGATATCTTCGAGCCAAAAATAGTGCAACCTTGGTCTCTTTCTTACAAACCAAATAAGTCTACCAACCTATCTATGGTATGCAATAAATAAAGTTCCTTAAAACACAATTGAATCAAGCTAAACCTAAATGTGAGAACCGACCCATTGCTATGTCTAGTAGATTCATTGTGTTACACTTAGTTGATTGTTCGAATGAAGGGAAAATCATTTCATTGGACACACACTCACACAAGGCTATGCTTCAATAGGTCAATCAATGCTGAAGTTGAAAAAATTAGACACCATTTATTTTATTGCACATTTCAGATCAAGGAGATGCCAACGATTCAATCTTCAATTAACCAAATAAGCCACACAACTCCACGTTCTGATGCAACAAGCTACAACATAAAGTAATAGACGTGAAAACATAGATTCCAAGAGAAGCGGTGGTGTCAATAGACACTATGATCACTTAAGCACAATGACCATAGCTCCAGGAGTAAATGATGCTATGATACGTAAGATAGATTGATCTAAGAGATCATCTATATATAGGTTTGGGTGGGTGATCGAACCCTTAATGTATGAGATCACACACCCCATAATTGTCCATCAAAAGTGGATTTGAAATGATGAACTAGACATGGTCAACTACATGCACCCAATTGGTGGTTAGTTGGGTCCATTCCTTGGTTGACTCCCTTAATCGCCAACTCCCTCTTCATGGTCATCTACACATTTTGACAAGGTGAGGTTACACCAAGAAGAATCAATTTTAACACATAGGTGCACACACGTATATGCACACATGCACACACACACACACACACACACACACACACACACACACACACACACACACACACACACACACACATACACACACACAAGGTTTCATGTATTTGTAACAAAATATGGGGTTTTAAGAGATATATGTCACTAGTTCTCTTTAAACCTAAAAACATACTAGTGCATCGTTTTAGGTATAAATATTTTGTATTCAAATAACAATTTTAAAAAATAATTAACAAAATATTATTGGTACATTTTATATATCCACCATTGTAGGCCTAGTTTTCACCACATACATGGGAACTGATGTTAGTTTCACACATTTCTAACAAAATATCAGTTAAAAAAATAATTTAAAAAGTATTATTGGTGCTCCACATACCTACAAATGCATTAGTGCTTTGAAACATATGAAACCCTGAATTAGGTTTAAATATTTTGAATTAAAATATTGATTTAAAAAAACAATAACAAATATTACCAGTGTGTTATACATAATCAACGTTGTCAATTAGTGCTTTAACAAAAAAATCACATTGGTGCACATAGAAGACATGTGCACCACATTTTTTTGTAAGCGCTTGTGATAAAATATAACTTATAAAAAAATAACATTGGTGTGTAAGATACCTACACATACACTAATGCATTAGGATATCATTGGGAGAACTACACTCTATTAATTTTTATCTTTTTACCAACCCTTGATTTTATTTGTAACTTTATTTAGTGCTTCAAAGCAATCAAGCACTAGTGCTTATTATCCACTTATCACTACCCCATTGTGTGGTCCTACAATATTGTTGGAGTACTCAATTCCTTTGCTTCCACAATGGAGTTGGAATTTTACAAATGACACTGAATTTTTATTTTTTCTCTACATGACAACCACGCCTCTCCTAAGAAGAGACCAAGTAAGTTTATTGTTATC
>ML778992.1:498874-516147 GCA_009831015.1 Picea engelmannii
TTTTTTCTCCTGAACTACCATAGGGTGTACCCATTCAGATTCCTCCACAGGTTCTATGATTCCAGCCTCCAACATCCTATTAATTTCTGCTTTGACTTTTTGCTTATATATAGGGTTTAGTTTGTATGGTCTCTGTCTGATCGGTCTTTCCTCAGATATGAGAGGTATCTTCATTTCACCTAGCTCTCCTCCTATTCCTTTCATTTCTATGAACATTGTTGGGAACAAGTCGCTGTACTCATGCTATAACTCTGTTATGATTTCCACTATTTTCTCATCCCAGTAGTCTCCAATGCTGGTCATTTTGGGACTCTCAACTATCCCAATGTTGATTTTCTTCACCTTGATAGGCACAAAAAATACTTATGATTCCAGATTTGGACCTTCCACTTCTCTTTCACCTTCAACTTCTGCAATTTGAATGTTTCACGGGTCATCTTCATCTGGTTCTTCTTCCTGCACATGGAAGCATGACAGTAGTTATTTTACTATCTGTCTGTTTTGTTATTGTTCTTCTGTCATTAGTTCAAATTTTGGTTCTTTAATGAATATCACCCCTCTAATTTGTTTAAGTGTTGAGTCTATGTTGGGGTTCTCATGCTCGAATGAGAAAGTGACTATAAATTTCTGCTGTAATACTGTCTAGTTTTTAGTTCCTCTACATAATTCCTGGTCTGTATACTAGTTTGCTAGAATCCCTTCTAATGTGTGAACAAAATGATCAGGCCATTCCTTTGGTGGTGTCATCCTCCATAATGTTCTACACTTCTCCAAGTTTTCTATTGGTGCCCCCTGTTTGTCATATTTTTGCAGTTGTTTTCTTCCCTATTCTGTGCCAAACCTAATGTGCAGTAACTGCTTACATTGGTACCAGTCTTTAACTGTTTCTTTGTGTGAACCCCACCATCTTGCAGGTGTTTCCATGAGTTCTATATCCAGGGATAAGAGCCTCTTATTTTCTTACTCTTCATCTTCGTATCGTGTTAAGAATGCTTATAAGTCATTCACCCCATGGAAGCTGAGAGGTTCCCTTATCTTCGTACCTACCGATCTTAATGAGCAGTCTATTCTTGCGCATATTCTTGTGGAGATCTCATGTAACCTTTGGTGCCAATTCTCTAATCCCGTATCCGAGTCTGACGCACATGAGGTGATGCTTCTCCAACTGCGTACCCTATCCACAATTGGGTTCACATAATATTTTTCTCACGTGGTCGTTCTGTACAACTGGTTAATTTCCTCCAGGTCTAAGAAAGTAGGTTCTACAAACCTTTCCCCTTCTAATGGGTCCAATGGTGCGATGACTCTATATTCTCCTGAATCTAATGTCATCTTTCCCATCTTTAAGTTGATTATGGCCTGATTTTCAAACGCCCAATCCAATCCAAACAATGTTGGATAAGGTGTTTCACTATCCACTATCTCTATTACTTTGAAATTGGATTTAGTATGCACTCCATCTAGATCTACTATCACTCCTTTTAGTGTTCCAATTGGTATAACTCTGTATTGATTTTCTATTTTCAGATGAACAGGTGAATATCTTAATGTGGGTTCTCCCATACATTGCCATGTATTCTTGGGTAACACATTTACTTTGGATCCCAAATCCAGTATAATATCTCTCATGTTGAAATCTCCAATGTTAGCGTTCAGTCTGAATTCTCTGTTTCTTCTCCTCCTTGTATGAAGATGATTAACTATTTTCTGTTCTAGCTTTCTTTCTGCCTCTATGCTACATATTTCTAGCATATTTTGTAATACTTTAATAGATGATGGATCATGTAGTATTTTAACACAGGATTGAAAAAAATCCTTAATCGTACTTACTTTTCTCAAGGGCTATGCTTCTTTTGTGTGATCTAGCGATGGAGGCATCTCGTATGCTGGTACTTCCTTATTATGCTGTGCAATTGATGTTGATGCAATTTCTGGCTTCAAGAATTCTTGTCTGGCCTACTTGAATATCTCCTTTTTTTTCTATGCATCAAACTTCTTCTTTGGTTCGACATTCTTCTTCACCCATTGGTGTTGTGCTGGATCTTGTCTTACTGCGTTGTTTCTTCCTTCATCCCTTGCTTCTGCCGAAATCCACTGAAAATTCTTATTGTTCTGAATTCTCTTTTCATGGATCTTTCCCAATAGTGTAGGACATTCTTCTATGTCTTGATCTGATGCGTGACAATACATACATGTCGCAGGTGGAGGTGGACATTCTCTTTCATAGTGTCCTGGTTGTTGAAATTTTTGGCATACCACTAGTCCTCTGCCTCTTCCAAAGCCTCCTCTTGCTCTTCCTCCACCTCTGTAACCAGCTCGATCCCCTCATGGTGCATTATAATGAGGCACCTGGTTATACTGCGTGGGATTATAGTTTGGCTATGCGATATTGTACTATGGTTGTGCAGTGTTATATTGTTGTTGCGCATTGTTATACTACTGCTACGTAGTGTTATGCGAGGTTGGTACTTGGTTAAACTATGGTGCAGCTTGGACAGTCATCATTTTTGTCTACACCCTGTAAGCATCTGATGTTCTTTACCTCATCGAGTCCATGGTTTTGCAATCTTTGTCATCATGGCCTACTGACTTGTAAAAGTTTCAATATGAGCTCTTAGGTACTGTATGGTACTTCTGCATTATTGGGCAGTGGTATGGATCATGTCCATGTTTCTTACAGATATAAAACCATAGTCCTCTTGTTGGAAATGGGTTTGGAATTCCTACTGCCATGTACCACCCGAATGTTGGACATTCATTCTTATGCTTTCCTTCTATCCTACATGTGGTACACCAAATGAATTCTCTTTTGTCCTTACCTTTTTTCTGGTTTAACTGGAATGTTAATCTCTTTAGATCCTCCTTCATCTCCTCTATGGCTAGATCTGTCTTCTGATATTGGTTCTCTTCCAGTTGTAGGGATTCCTATAGAGTCTCTACCCGCGTCTGAAACTTCTGATGTCACAAGGGGTATTTCAAGTGTGGTAGAAGTGAATTGACGAACAAATGCCTATGTTGCATATCTTTCATGACATACTTTACCTTTCCCTTCAATCATTTGAATATTTGGTCAATATCCCATACATATTCTCCTTGTTTTTGTCTAATATCTTTCATCTCATTCATGTATTGATCCTATGAACTAGGCTTCTGGAACTCATTTATCAACAACTTCTTGATATCTCCAATCGTTCTAGTTGTCCCTGGTGGATTGTTTGTAGCTAAACTCATTTACCAATCCAGTGCACGATCTCTTAGTGTGATAACTAACTGTGTAAGTTTAGTGTCCTCATCTGTGATATATTTCACTTCCCATATCTTTTCATAAATGAACAAGTGCTTCTCAGGGTCCTCCAACGCCTCTCCTTTGAATTATAGTAACTTGATGGTGGGTTCATGTCCTGCCATCCTGAATCCTGAACTACTACCTCCGCGCGGTGTATATACTTGACTAATGCTTCATGAACTGGATCCCCCAATTTTTGTTCCCTATGTAGATGTACTTCCTGCTATCTTCCTTCTCCCAAAATTCAGTTGTCTAAATGGTGGTGTTCTTCTTGATGTATTAGTCGCACATGGGTTTATGGGTTCCACACTCACACTGATATGGATAGGAGTGCTTCCTTCTATTCCCTCTCTTATACCTCTCATCTTCCTCTCATATGTTGCATGCAATATTTCCTCAATATTCTCCACATCCCAGAGATCCTCTACCTCTTCTTCATCACTTGCCAAGCCTTCCTTCGCGGCTATGACTCTCTTCTTGGTGTTCACCTTATATTGGTAGGGTACTCCACTGTGCATTTTTCTAGTTGTTGCGATGATCTACTTGATATGGTCTTCATCCATTATAATTGGGTCCAAGGCCTCCTCCTTCTTTCCTTTATCCCTTTATCCTTCCATTCCTCCTTATCTTGTCAGTGCTCCCCCCCTTCCCCCATGCACGCAGGGAAGTTTAGCTGTCTGAATCCATTGTCATTACACCTTTGTTATATAGTAATATTATAATAGAAGTATATAATGATCTAATATAACTACCTCAAGGTCCCTTCAAGAAATCTTGTTTAGCTGTGCTATAAGACTTCATTGTATCTACTGCAAATTCTGTGATAAATCTTGCAACAATGTTGTTTAACCAGAAATCTACTGAACGCGTAAACTTATTATCAACCCGTTGTAACTGCACAATCTCTTTAGGGTTCCACTATAACTATCTGATCTGATTTGTGGGATGGTTGTCTTTCAATCTTTTTATCCACTCCTGCAATACATGTGGGAAATCACAAAAAAATATTTCATGCAAGTCGCTGAATACGTACTTGTCCAAATATTTGCGCGGTGTCAACTTCGGGTTTCTGTCATCTTTCTGTGAAAAATCCATCTCCTTTGTTTTCAACCAGTTCTCTATCTCTGCCTTCATTGGGTTCCACGCTCTCAACATTTCCTTTTAGATTGTCATTCTCTCAACGTCTTGTCGTCTGGTTTGTCATTGTTTTAACGCATCTTCCGCAAATCTCATATAATCAATCCCATTCTTTTCCAACCAACCGAAAACATAACCATTTTTTGGATTTTAACCCTTTTATTTGTCTTTGTATTTTCTACTTATGATTATTTATGGGTTATTCTGATCCTACCTTACTATCATAGATTGACCTTGGTTCAGATTTGATAAGCTCCCAACAAAATCCCTCTAAAACTATCGTCCCCTCTGGAAGACTAGAAGGCAATGCAACACACAGGGTGTACTACGCAACCTCACCCGAGATTGCTCTATGGGTGGCTTCAATACTCAAGTATTTTAAACCTAGGAATGAGTGGAGATCTGCGGTTATACTCTGTAATATTTATTCATTCAATCTATTATCTGATTATAGCATTCATTCTATTCATGCATGTGGAATATCAAATTCAACTAGCTAATTAATTCATCTAACCTTCAACATTTAACAACAATAAAGATGCATAAATTATTTCACATAACACAAGTGTTACTGTGGTTCACCCTCTCCTGGGATATGTCCACAAAGACCTGGCTCTCAAGATTTTATTATGGTTCAGTAATATATCACACTGCGTGTGTTTACATTCTTAGGTCTTACTTTCTTCTACAGGCTCCTCGATCCCTATGAGGCTAACTAGATCACACCAGGCTCCTCAACATGTGATATAACCCTCAGGATCGAGTCGCTCACTACCTCCCTAGCTCACTAGCTTACTGATTAGTACAATTCTTACAACTTCCTCCTCCTCGATCACCCCCCCTCTCATCCGATATATATCTCCCTATCTCCCTCTAGGTACTACCTATTTATATTCTTGGCTCATCAACCATTACAATAAATTATAAAAAACCTAAACCTAGCGTTGTTAGGTCTTCCTTTCATTCTTGGCTCACCGGCTTCGCTTACATGTGCTGCTTTTCTTTCTAGCCGTTCTTTTCTTCTTACATGCTTCTCTTCCCAAAATAACCTTTTCTCCTAACTAGGCCTGCATCCAACAGGGATGGGAGAAGCAGGAAGTAGGAAGTGATGATGCTGACGCCGTGGCTTTATAGTAGTGGAAAATTTTAATCTTCAAGGGAAACCAAATAAAAAAAGAATGATATTTAGCATGCAATTATTCTAAACTGGGAAGGCGAAAATGCATAGACATACCATGGTACTGATGAATGAGCATAATAAATACTAGGTATTTTGAAAGGATTCATTTGCAAAAAGTATGTGGGAAACGTGGTGATGGATATTTATTTCTAGGGTATTGGCCTTCTCTTTATCTTCAAATCAATTCTCCATTTGTCTTGTTCTTCGATCCATTTGTAACTTTGACGAAAAAATTGGGGTAATAGTTCAACAATAAGGCAAGAGTAGCAACATCATGTAATATTACTATAACAACAACATGTAGTGACAATATAATAGTATCATTATAGAAAATGATAGGCTCATAAATGGATATGAAGGATTTCAGGAGGGTATGCCCCTTTTTGCATGAAATTTTGTCTTCAATAATCACTTGTGCATTAGTTGACTTCCTTAGTTTTCTCGGGACCTGCAAAAACTTAGCACTTACCTATAATAAAATGTGAGATCGTGGAATAAGAGAGATGATCGATATCTCTTCATCCAATAAATATGAAAAAAAAAATGACAAATATCTCTGTTAAAACAAATCCTAGGTAGAATAAGTAAAGTAAAATTCACCTTTTACCCGTCGAGGAGTGATGGCTAGCTAGACTACCCATTGGTATTTTTTTGATAAAATATTTGTTCAAGGCCTGATAGGATTTATTCCAAATCCAAATGAAATTAAATTAATAGGGCTATCTCAATTAGAGACAATTTTTAAAAATTGCATAAGATGCTATGCCAAATCTGCTTAAGAACAACCTACAAGACAAAGTTGTTTTCAAATTCCCACATAGACCATTAGTTACTATTTTAAATATAACTTTTTCATTTAATGATGGATCAACATGATTCAAATTGGATATGAAAAAATACTCATGTGTGTATTCCCAGTATAATTAGGTTTTTAATACAATAAGAATTGATGGGTCAAATATGCTAGTGAACAACTTATGAAACAAAGTTTTAGGGGTGTAGATTTAAGAAAAGCAACTAGTATTTTAGGAATAAATTTCTCATACGATATATAAATGAAGTGATTCCAATTGAATTATAAGTTATATTTATAATATTATACCTTAGAAACATATTTGAAGGAAATATCCATCAGGTCTCCCAAAAAAAAACTATCCCAACTCTCTCCCTAAATTTCTTGTGTGACGCCTAGTGTGTATTTTGGCCACAATTTCTCCATTTGATATCCAAATTTAAAAATTCAAGATGGGTTAGGAAATATATTTCAAGGTATACTTTGGATTGAAATAATTTTTAAAAATGATCCCATATGATCCCTCAAAACAATAATTTCCCAACTTTTTTCTTAGTAAAATTGTAAATACCCAGATTTTGCATTATGACTGATACAATATTTGTAGCAAATGAGAAACATATACACCCAAAATAAAGAAGAAAAGGGAGATAAAGTATTTAATTTGAAAAATGCGGTAATGAGAGAGAGACAAAGAGAGTCTGACATAACCACCATGGGAATTCAAGAGAATCCACAGAGTGTCTCATTATCCATGAAATAAATTCTACATTTTGTTTATGAAATTCAGATTCTTGTATGATGAGGTCTGTGAAAATTTGAATGATGACTACAACCATCATCAAGTTATTGACCAATCATGTATTTTTCATGATTATGAAGACCAAAGAGATAAAGTATGGGCAGAAGTAATCAATGATGAAAATAAAGGTTCAATAGGTAGAATGGAAGGGAAAGGAGACAATAGAAAAAATGATTCCATGAAGAAGATGAGGAAGATAAATGATGCAAGAGACAAGAGGGGAGGAAAGATAAAGTGGAGAATATGTAAAGAGTGAAAATAATAAAATATTAAACATGGATGGACTAGGAAGAATATGAAACCAAGAACCCAATCAACCCATGAAATTATACATCATGATAGAAATAATGGAAACTAACCATACATGATCATCAAGTTTGAAGGCTTCTACTTCCCCTTGCACTTTCCTCAGTAAAATTCTCATTCACCAATGCCTTCTTCCTCTTGCCAATTTCCTCAAGAATATAGATTGATTCTTTAGCACTTACTTTTCTTGGTCTTCATGCTGAAAAGAGTAGTTATCACTAGGCGAGTTGGCTTATTGCATTGTTGTCCTCTCTCGTTGTCCATTGTACCACTTGATCAATATTTTTGGTTCATCGATCACTGTCCCAACTGGTGTAACAATAACAAAAAATAGTGACATAAATCCACTATACTTAGAGTTGTGTCAATGGTCAACCATTGGTGTCGTAACAACATTCAACCGTCAGTGTTGCAACATCACAACTACTGTTGCAACAATGCGACTAGTGTTGCAACAATTGTGGTAGCACATGTAACCTACTAGCTGACTTGCAAAATATATTAGTATGATGACCAACTCTTACTACACTAAGTGTTTTGGGGGTTCTTTCCTTTTGTTATACAATCCTAAAAATGAAAACACACCTCACAAGATGGAAGGAAACATGTGCTAGAAAACATTCTAAATGCACACTTATCAAAATAACAAAAAAAATGAAATTGATACTAGAAAGAATATTGCACCATTCACAGTTCCCCGACAATTACACCAAAAATAATGTATCTTTTTAATCACCTCCCTAATTTCTCAAGAAGATATTTAGAAATAATGTGCATTTAATTATCAATCCACAGCTCGTATGGAACTTGTGAAGTGTCATGCAATGTATATGCATGGAAAATTATTCTTTCTATGTGTTGTAGTCATAGTGTCAATGATTACTTTTTCCAGAAGATTATAGAAAATTCACAATTGGAAAGGTTCTACAAACTACAAGAAACAAAATTCACACATGTTGGAAGGAAAGTGAGCTAAACTAATTCAACTGGCCTAGAATCCCTCACAACTATGACCCTGAATGAATGTAATTGAAATCAAAGCTAAAATAATTCAGCCATCTTGGAAGCCCTCACGACTGTGACCTTGGTATGAATGTAATTCAAATCACAAGTCGGCTTGAAATCCCTCATGGATGCGACCCTGGTTTGAATGTAATTGAAATTGTAGCTAAACTATTTAACTAATTCAATTGGCCAACTAACTAATCCTTTCCAAGATAATCCTTGTCATTACTCTGAACAATGATTATAATCATTTTCTCAAGCACATAAATAAATACAATCAATTGCATGAATGAATAAATAAATATAATCCCTCCTAAATAATTAACAATATAAATGAATTGAATCACATGACAGACAATTGACAAGTTGCATAATTAAATTACGCACCAAAAAATTAAGGAAAACTATCTAAGCTACACAACACTTTGTTCTATTGGAGTGGGGCTTGCCTCCATAGAATAGAGTGATGATATTAATCTATATCAACACACATGACATTACAATTAATTAAATAAATCAACCCTCATATCACTACAATTAATTAAATGAATCAATCAAGAACATAATAAATTTTAAAAAATGAATTAATCATAAATTAGAAATGAGAAATTGAAAAACTTGTTCCATTATAAATCAGACTTGTGCTCTAAGATTCTTCCTCCCTCTTGCAGAGGTGAATGGCTCTTTTTATACATGAAATTCATACAAAGGAATTGTTACAACAACAAAATCTTTGAATGGGAAATTACCCAACTATTTCTTGTTTAAGAAATAATTGGTTGTGGTCTCTTAGCTTGCTGATAGAAGGATGAATGTGGATCTGTGGCCAAATCTATCTCCCGAAGTGATTGCTCCATTTGGAAAGTTTAGAAAGTGAATGCAATAGTAAATTTGGGAAAATTTCCTTCAAAGAACCGCCCATACCATCCACCTCATGCATTTTCTAGGGAAATTGCTTGAGAATCCCTTAATTGGGCATGTTCTGAACACAACCCATGTTGTGGAATTTTTTAATTGGTCCCCATGGCTCCAAAATATTCATATGAATATCACTTTCTTATTTTTAAGCCTTTAATTTTGGGTGTAGCATTAATCATGAGTTGTAGCTTCCCAATTGCAATTGGAATAATATATTTCATCATTTATTGCCTTCCCCAAATATCATGGCCCCACAATGTTCATATTTTTTTTTCTTTGACGGAGTTGCAAAACATATGGTCCTTCGATTGGTATTGCGAAAATAAGCATTCAGTGACAGATTTGCACTAGAGGTGTTGCAGAAACATGTTCCAAAGGTGTTGCAGTAGTTGTGGTAGTGCTTGTAGTCTTCATTACACTAAGTCTCACGTGCCTCTTCACTAAAAATATCAGGTATCCCATTCGTATATTTTTGGTTATAGGAGCAACAACAATGATAATTGGTTCTACAACAATCAATAAACTAACCAATTTTTCAAAGATAAATGAAGATATGATCTTTCTCTAATGTTTAATCACAAATTCATGTAAAGTACTAAATAAATGTAATGGAAACACATTAATTCTAAATCCCGCACAATGATGGATTGATACAAGGTCTAGGTAAGAGGAAAGGGATTAAAGGTAAGAAAAATATGGTATAAAAATGCCATTTATGGAGCCTGTCAATAAGGTTCCCACATTATTTTTCAAATAGTTCCAGTCGATTAGTCAACTAAAAAATAAGACAACATAGTTCCATTCGATTGTCAACCAGACATCAATCATATCAACAAAGTAATATTTATCCATAAATAAAATAGTCTTTGTCAAAGAAGGATCTCAAAGGAATTTAAAAACAATCAAATATGTGCTTGTGTGACACATAACATTTCTTAGCCGTCATCTCTGTCGACATTGTTTGTATCTAACAATTGAAACTTATATATAACTACATAATAGTCTATTACAACGATTCAACATAGCCTATACATACCCAACACTCCATCATCAAACTCAATTCAATCAGTCTTAACAACAAGTGCTAGTCGATCAACAACTAGACATCTCAAGTTGGGTTCACTTCATCAAAACAACAATAAAATCATTATCATCAATAACATCCTCACTAAAATACTACCAAGGGAGAAATACATATGTCCATAAGACCTAAATTAAGTTATAAACAAATAACACAACTATCAAAAACCAATAGTGACAACATCTCTAATTGAAACTTAGTTGACAAATACCTCTAGTTTAACCTCAGTTGACTACTCTCATCAATCAATAACAAGAACGAAGATAGGTGTCATAATATATAACATATGATATACATATGTAAGAAATCCTCAAACACCTATGCAAATTCTTCAATGACCATTCATTAGTCCAACCAAAAAAAACCCTGGTTGTTGGCACTAGTCCAAAATTTGATCTTTCATGCCTCGTTTTCAAAGACTTGAAAGAATAATTGTCACTATTCCAAGAATTTCAATCCTTGGACCAATTCCTTTGATCTTTCTAGTGAGGATTTCTATATGGAAATGAATGTTGTTTTGACTAAATAAAAGGTGCAATTTTAGGTTCCTACTCAACTAAAGGTCCAGGATAACCTTGCACAACAATAACAATGTCATCTACAACAACAATTTCAAATTCTAGAATATTATGATCAACCAAGTCTTTAGTTGTCTTTGAAAAATCATTAGTAGTTGGTTTCCTTTCCTACAACTTAGTTAGATGACTTTCACCTGCAACAAACAAAACCTTCTAGTCTTCGTAAAGACTCTCCTTTTTGTTAGTGAATTCTAATCATATTTAAGAGTCATTGCTCTAGGAAATATTATCTTACGAATAATGGAAACAATAATACATTATCCACTCGTCCCAAGTCCACATTTGGTTAGCCCATTTTACTTAATAGTGGGGGTCCAACACTTGTAGTATGTTTTTCAAAAATAGGAGAAAACACAATTTTAGTAGCCAACAAGGTACGAGAAGGTGCCAAAACATCAATATCAACCTTTTGACAATCAACAAGGCTACAAGCAAGAGCATCAAATGTATAAGAAGTAATCAAAGAGCTTGTAATGTCAACATCATCACACTTCTTTATAATAGTCTGCAATCAACTTACTTCTAGTCCAAGACCCTTTGTGCAATCTTACAATCCCTTGTTGGTATAATCCTTTTAGTCATTTGTAGAAACAAGAGATCATAGTATTTCTTCAGGTCCTGGTATTCATCAATTAACCAAACATTTCTCTTGAAGAGTGGTAGCTTCTTCATGATGTTCATCAACAAAGGCTTGCAAATAGACAACCTTGTTCTCCAGTAGGGTGTTGTATGTCTCTAGCCTATTGGTATTCTCCTTAAAATGAGTAATATATGTATGAGAGATGTTTTTAAGACCCTCCTTGAAATCATCAAATAAATTTGTTTTATTTCCAAATTCATCAATGAGGTTCAGAAAGACATGTTTCAACTTTATTTCCAATACATTAATCTTTCTAAATTTTTCATTATATCTATGCAAGATGGTAGTTTGTAAGAGGGAATATTCATCCTCCAAATGGGTATGGGATATATCTAGCTTATATTTCAATCTTCCATTGTCTGTTCATAATAGGAAATAGTAGTTTGTAAGGAAACAACTTCTTCTCAAAGTTGATCATGAGTTTCTTGCAAAGAAATAACTTTCTTTTCAAGAACTTCCTAAAGTTTTCATAGAATCGATTCTTCATCTTCATCAAAAGTACCCATCTTCAAATAGGCTTCAAAATGTGAACATAGTTAAGGAAAGTCAATTGTCTCAATTTGTTGGTTGATTCTCAACTTAGTTAAAAAGGATCTCTTCAATGTTCAATTTATATAGTTAGAAAACATTAGTACTCCAACAAATTCCATATATTCAAGGAGATTCTATCCTCTAATAGTGATATATTTTTTACCAATCTTCCTTCTCTAATCAATTGAGCAATGTAGATAGTAGCAACAATAGAATCTACTTCCAATGCTTAATGAGCTAAAAAACCATATATGAGAACAATATATCCTTCCAAAGTGATAATGTGACCAAGAAGAAATAAAAATATGGTTCATTATTCTACAATATGGGTATTCCCTAATCTAACCTTAATGTGCTTTGAACAACATCTAGAGAAACAACAATAAAATGATGCAAAGATATCTTCGAGCCAAAAATAGTGCAACCTTGGTCTCTTTCTTACAAACCAAATAAGTCTACCAACCTATCTATGGTATGCAATAAATAAAGTTCCTTAAAACACAATTGAATCAAGCTAAACCTAAATGTGAGAACCGACCCATTGCTATGTCTAGTAGATTCATTGTGTTACACTTAGTTGATTGTTCGAATGAAGGGAAAATCATTTCATTGGACACACACTCACACAAGGCTATGCTTCAATAGGTCAATCAATGCTGAAGTTGAAAAAATTAGACACCATTTATTTTATTGCACATTTCAGATCAAGGAGATGCCAACGATTCAATCTTCAATTAACCAAATAAGCCACACAACTCCACGTTCTGATGCAACAAGCTACAACATAAAGTAATAGACGTGAAAACATAGATTCCAAGAGAAGCGGTGGTGTCAATAGACACTATGATCACTTAAGCACAATGACCATAGCTCCAGGAGTAAATGATGCTATGATACGTAAGATAGATTGATCTAAGAGATCATCTATATATAGGTTTGGGTGGGTGATCGAACCCTTAATGTATGAGATCACACACCCCATAATTGTCCATCAAAAGTGGATTTGAAATGATGAACTAGACATGGTCAACTACATGCACCCAATTGGTGGTTAGTTGGGTCCATTCCTTGGTTGACTCCCTTAATCGCCAACTCCCTCTTCATGGTCATCTACACATTTTGACAAGGTGAGGTTACACCAAGAAGAATCAATTTTAACACATAGGTGCACACACGTATATGCACACATGCACACACACACACACACACACACACACACACACACACACACACACACACACACACACACACACACATACACACACACAAGGTTTCATGTATTTGTAACAAAATATGGGGTTTTAAGAGATATATGTCACTAGTTCTCTTTAAACCTAAAAACATACTAGTGCATCGTTTTAGGTATAAATATTTTGTATTCAAATAACAATTTTAAAAAATAATTAACAAAATATTATTGGTACATTTTATATATCCACCATTGTAGGCCTAGTTTTCACCACATACATGGGAACTGATGTTAGTTTCACACATTTCTAACAAAATATCAGTTAAAAAAATAATTTAAAAAGTATTATTGGTGCTCCACATACCTACAAATGCATTAGTGCTTTGAAACATATGAAACCCTGAATTAGGTTTAAATATTTTGAATTAAAATATTGATTTAAAAAAACAATAACAAATATTACCAGTGTGTTATACATAATCAACGTTGTCAATTAGTGCTTTAACAAAAAAATCACATTGGTGCACATAGAAGACATGTGCACCACATTTTTTTGTAAGCGCTTGTGATAAAATATAACTTATAAAAAAATAACATTGGTGTGTAAGATACCTACACATACACTAATGCATTAGGATATCATTGGGAGAACTACACTCTATTAATTTTTATCTTTTTACCAACCCTTGATTTTATTTGTAACTTTATTTAGTGCTTCAAAGCAATCAAGCACTAGTGCTTATTATCCACTTATCACTACCCCATTGTGTGGTCCTACAATATTGTTGGAGTACTCAATTCCTTTGCTTCCACAATGGAGTTGGAATTTTACAAATGACACTGAATTTTTATTTTTTCTCTACATGACAACCACGCCTCTCCTAAGAAGAGACCAAGTAAGTTTATTGTTATCTCATAATTACATCTTTAGCAGTTTAAAATTTAAAATCTGGCTTTAATTTTAGTGTTTTCACAATTTTTATTTTTATTTTTTATGTTGTGCCTCTTATGTATTTGGTTCACTGTTGAGTTAAATTTTATACATTGAAGTTTCTTGTGCTCATTTGTATCCTTTTAAATGTAAGGATGCACCATCACAATGCTCCAACAAATATTAATACACTACTTAGTTAAATTTAATAAATTGATTTTTTTCATGCTTCTTTATGCATTATTAAATGTACTAATGCACTGTTCCCTGTGCTCCATTACATCTTAAGCTCACTAATAAGTTAAACTTAATAAAACAATTGCTACACCCATTGGTGCACTATTAATTTTTAGGATGCATCATTTGGTAGTGCTCTAATATATAAAAAAATATTGTTGAGTTAAATTTACCAAATAAAATTTCCCCATGCGTTTTTTGGTGTTTTTCAGAGTACTATAAGGCATTTTGAGTGGTGTGTTCTTTGGTTGGAGTTCACCAAAGACATGGTGATACTAGAAAGGGCTTCTGAGCCTACAACAAAACTACAACATGGGTCTCAAAAAGGCCAATAAAGTACTAACTAGGACACCCATGAAGAGGTAAGATCTACCATCTATAAACGATACCTTTATAGTAGCTTGAAGGTATAATGACATGAACAAATGGGGTTGAACCTATGGAAGATATGAGATTGATACAAAAAAATGCATTGTGCAGGTGGAATGAAACCTATCCTATATTCCAGTAAAGAAAACAATACCTGTTGAAGAGTCAAAAAAATTATGACATAAGTAGAAACATATGTTTAGAGGGAGTACCATAGGTAATGGCTAGAAAAAATATTGAGAAGAAGATATGAAGCTTCAATGGAAAGTCATGGCGGGACTAAAAAAGACTCTTGAGCCTATGAAATTATTTCATCATGGACGCCAAACTACAAACAATGTTCTAACTAGAGCACCTATGAACGGTAGGCTCTACCACATGAATTATGACACTTCTAAACAACATAGAATGTTTTGTGTTGCAACTCAGTGGAGTCGATCCTAAGGAAAAATGAAATAGGAAACAGATAATGGAAAAAATCATGGAGGGGAAAATATAACCTATATGCCACTTTCAAGATCATTACCTATCATAGTGGATCAACATAACGAAAGGTACCAAAGAAAACATTTCCAAAGTCCTGTATATAATACCAACAACACTCATCCAGAAGTTAATAAGTCCAATATATAAACCTATGATAATAGCATGTGCTATGGAATATAGAACTTGAAAACAAAAACCCTAAAAGTAAAATATGTATAGAGGACTGCACAACCTTGTGACTTATGCATAGTAGTGCTTCAAGTGGAGTCCATTGCTAGGCTCAGACCAAGGGATTCTTTGGTAACGAAATTGTAAATATTCTAGCTCAGGAAGAGGTCGAAAATCCATAATCATAGGTTCAAGGATATCATCATCCGAAGCCAATTCAAAATCCAGGAAATTGGGACTTGAAGACTCACCAACACCAGGGCTCAAGGTCTCACAAACAGTAATATAAGACTCAAGGGGAAATGCCAGATCACTCAGGCCAATAGGGAGAAGCAAGGGCTCCCATGCCCCCATTGGATAAAACACCTGATCAATTGTCGAGACCTTGTCTCGAGAAGGAAAAAACAACTGTAAAGGATATTTCTTAGGAGCAATTGAGCATTGAGGATAAGATGCAACATAATTCACCTTTGGCGAGGAAGATTCTACTTAAACACTAGGAACATACAAAGGGGAACCATGAGGTAAATACAAACTAGGATGGTGATTATTAGACTAAAGTTGATCAATAGCAACAATGATTTCATTGTGAGGAAAATGCATCACACCAAAATGTGTAGACACTACAAAATTCATAGCATAAACATAATCACACCAAAGAAGCATATTGAAGTCGAAAGGGCCTTAAACCACTAATAGATCGACTAGGACAATATTACCACCTAAAGTAATAGGAAAATGAGGAAGGATCCCCAAACATTCACTAGGTCTTATGTCGAAAGCCAAAAAATCACTAGTAGCTGACACAAGCTTGGGAGAACCCAAAGCTTGCCAACCCGAGGAGGATAATGTTGGATTACTGAGAGGGGGGGTGAATCAGTAATAGAGAAATTTAATCCTTTTTCACCATAAAATGCATGTGTTATATCAATGTAGCATTATCATCCAATAATTGCAGAGTAAATAAACAATGAAAAAATGAACAATCATACACATACAAAGTACACCAGTGTTTTTACATGGAAACCCAAAGAGGGAGAAAACCACCGAATTCTTTTTCTTATATGTCTTGAAGAATTACATTCATTAGAAGCACCAACTTCCTTTTTTTTCCAGCTGCAACTGGAAGGAGGCTCCAACCCCCTAGTTTCTTAGGCTACAACCTAAGGGAAGCTCCAACTCCCCAATTCTCTGGCTAAAACCAGAAGGAGGATACAACCCCCTATGTTCTCTGGCTACAAATGAAAGGTGTCTACAACCACCTGTCCTTGCCCCGTCCAACCACCCTAATGTATAATTAGAATGATGGAACCACTGTCACACTATCACTGTTATATATACTGCTGTAAACTTGTACCAATCAACCTACACCAAACAAATTGTACTAATAACCTGAACCATGTATCAACATGTACCTCAACTTGTAATCAACCTGTACCATAAACATGTGCATCAACCATTCACCAACCTATAATCAACCCGTACAAATAAAATATCACAACAGCCTGTCCAAACAACCTATCACAACAACTTGTCTCATCAATCTTATCAACCAAATCAGATCTACTCACCAAGAACAATCACCAAGACAACTCTTAAATATGTGCATCAACCAAGCATAACACAACAACTCATA
>ML778992.1:517520-533763 GCA_009831015.1 Picea engelmannii
TTATCCATTAAATTTATTATTTAAATAATTTATTTTGTATCCACTTTGACTTATAGTACACTCATCACTTCACTTTACCTCAAGGGGTTATCTTCTAACCATCTTAAACCACTTTCCTTATTTTAGGGCTAACCCACTTCTAAACACTTGTCAACGTAGTAATTTATCCATTAAATTTATTATTTAAATAATTTATTTTCTATTCACTTTGAATTATAGTACACTCATCACTTCACTTTATTATTTACCTTCTAAAAATATCTTAAACCACTTTGACTATTTGACCTTTTGGGGCTTCAAGCCAACATATGAGAGTCCTCCAACTTCGTAAGGCCATAACTCTCAAACCATGAGGAGTTATGTGATGTTCCACATACCACCGAAAATGACATGATATGTACTATCCATCTAGAATAGTCTTACCTACAAATATATCAAAACTCATACCATTATACATCAAACAAACTTGGGTCCATTACCCAAACCTGGCTTCTCCAACTTCTCATGGCCATAACTCTCTAACCGTGAGGAGTTATGTGACATTCCACATACCACCAGAAATGGAATGACATGTACTATCGATCTAGAATAGTATTACCTTAAAATGTATTAAAAATCATACCATTATACATAAAAAAACCTTGGGTCCATTACCCAAACCTTTGTGCTACTAGAATTCGCTACCAGACTTTCTCCAAGGGTTGACATCGATCACTAAGGGTTGAGATCAATTTACAATATCACTCTCCAATGGTTGACATTAATTAAAACCAACAAACCATACCAACTGTCCATCAACCTAAGCCAATTGTCTGACAATATCCCCCTTTGGCATTGATGGCAATACCAACATTGATGGCAACACTTAGTCATGATAACATTCATGCTTATACTCCTCATCAATGTTTCTATCTCTCCCCCTTTGACATCAATGGAAAAGGGTATCTACCTTTGGGGCTTCTCCCTCTGTGACCACCACTCCCCTTGAAACCATGCCTTTGTGCTCTTTCTCCAAGCATTTACCTTTGCATCTGATAAATCTCTCCCCCTTTTTCATCAATGGCAAAGGTATCATTCCATTTGGGGTTGCTCCCTCTAACTGACTCGTCTAATCTCCCAACCTGAACTATCCTCTTTATGTTGCTTCCTCATGTACATCTAAGACATATAATATAAACATTCAAAAAGAATTCATTTTGGAGTAGAAATAACTCCGCGTCTCTGGTGAAGATACTAAAAGGCTTCACGTGGAAGCGGTTTTTTAAAGATGTCTACCATTTGTTCTTTTGTGCCCACATATTCAACTCTGATGTTCTTTTCTACAACCTATTCTCGTAGAAAGTGATACTTGATTGGAATATGATTCATCTTGGAGTGCATCACTGGGTTCTTTGAGAAACTGATGGCACGTGTATTATCACAATAGATTGGAATGAGCTCATCATACTCAACCTGTATATCTATCAGAGTTTGTTTCATCCATAGAAACTCTGTACAACATGTTTCTACTACAATATACTCTGCCTCGACTGTAGATAAAGATATTGATGATTGTTTCTTTCTTAGCCATGATATTAAACACTCATCCAAGTAGAACACTACTCCACTGGTGCTTCGTCGGTCATCATTGAAACCTGCCCAATATGCATCTGTGTAGGAAATAAGTTATAGATCCTTTCCTTTTGGATACCATAATACAAACTCTTATGTTCCTTTGAGATATATCAAAATCCTCTTCATTGTTAATACATGTGATTCCTTTGGTGCTGCTTGAAATCGTGCCACCTGTCTAGCTGCTTGCATTATATCTAGTCTGGATGCTGTCACATATAGTAGGCTACCAATAATTGACTTGTATTTCCTCTGATCTATAGACTTTGAATCATCATATTTTCTCAACTTGCAACTGGTTTGCATGGGAGTGATAACTAGTTTTCAATCTTCCATTCCAAACCTCTTTAGCATTTCTATGATATACTTGTTTGAGAAATAAAAATTCCTTGGTTGCTTTGACGTATATGAAGACGCAAAAAGAAGGATAGTTCTCCAAGCAATGGCATTTCAAATTCATTCTGCATGTCCTTTACAAATTTCTGTCTTAACCTGTCATTAGTACTTCCAAAAACTATATCATCAACATAAATTTCAATTAATAAAATACTACCTTGAGTTAGCTTGATGTAGAGGTTGTTGTCTGTTCTTCCTTTCCATAGTTCGTAGGGAGTTTTTTCATTGTTGTTTCTGAGAAATACTCTATTTTGACTGTGAACTGTTGTATGCACTGCATGTGTCCAAAAAATATCTATCAATTTGGAATCCATTAGCATTGTTTGAGCCATTTCCTATGTAATTACCATCCATTATGATAATGTTCCTTTGTGTCTGAACCACACTTTGAACCAATCTATGAATCCATTCTCTCGTCCATATTGTCCAAGAATCTATTTGTGCAACTGTCCATAATGATGTTCCATTTATCACTATACTATCATGAAGTCTTGATTAATCCATCAAATTGTACTTCTGCTAACTAAATTCTCTGGATCTGTCTTCTCAAACTTTGCAAGCTACTCGAAGGTGTTAATATTATGGTAGCTGTGGGAGGTATTTACCCCCACGTGTGAACCTGATGAGAATAGAATACTCTGGGAAGAAAGAGAAACCCTAATGAATTGGATAATAACCCTAGAAGCCTTGTCAACTCAAGAAGAAAATTTATATTAGGCTATTAGCCTCCAAGAGAAGAAGTCGGCCATAATTAATAATAATATACTGAACATACACATACCCAGAAGGAGAAGCCAACCCCATTAAAACTAGTAGATTACTATAAATACAGGGTGCCAGTTCTCATTTGTCATATCTCATAATTGTAGTTCTGTAGTTTGGTGCGCATTGCAGTTGCAGTTTGGTGCGTAGGTTTGGAGGAAGAGCTACTGCAGCTGCAACAACAACAAGTTCTCAGTATTGGCTTGGATATCTCTTGGCTAGGGTCTGGGACTATCTGATCAGTCTTTTGTGTTGCGCTATCCTTGGGGAGAGATGCACTACCTTTTGTTTGGCTATCTAGCCTAGGGTTTGCTTCCGGAGGAATTCTTAGTCAAGGTTAAGGTGCTTGGAGGGAGGCTTCGGCCTGTGGTTGGGTGATAAGGGTATCGTCAATGGTAAAATGAGCACACCATCTTATATATTCTAACAGGTTATGGGCCCACACCCCTTCAGTCAGCCTAAAACGCTGGAAGGAAACATAGCCACTAGATATTGAGCTTGTTGAGGAACTGCCACTAGGGTTACTACCAGGAGCAGCTTCCAAAAGCATTGCAGCTAGGGTTACCAGCAGAAGCAGTTACAGAAACCCTAAACCTCTTGTCGAGGAACCTTAAGTGATGATATTTACCTAATCTCTGGATAGATCAGTGTGCCCTAGCCCAACGCATCTCCTGGTACACTCAGAAGGCCAAGACGTAAAGTTTGGATTTTTGGTCAAATCTAGGGTTTGACCAAGTCAAGCAAGCCATGATGAACTCTATGAAGTCTGAGAATAAGCTAGATGGAGCCTCTAACTTTAGAGCATGGAAGACAAGGATTGATTTCATCCTTGCTAAGAATAAAGTGCTGGATATTGTAAAAGGAAAAATCATGAAGCCAGAGTTTGAAGAAGGAGAAGAGAAGGAACAGTAGAACGTTGCAGCTATGGAGAAGTTCAAAGACGTTGACATCAATGCCATGAGTATCATAGTGGATTTCATAAAATACCACTTGATACCCTACATCTCCCATCTTGACTCATCGAAGAAGTTGTACTATGCCCTAACAAATCTCTTCTCAGTCAGAAATATTGGACAAGTTATGAGTCTGAAGAATGAGCTTCGTGACATGAATATGAATTATGACGACAGCATAACATCATTCTTTGTAAGGATCTCCCAGTTAATAGATCAACTACAAGATATTGAAGAGATCACTTCAGAAAAGGAATTGGTGAACATAGTACTCAATGGTCTTCCCAAGACATGGGATGCATTTGCCGCAAGCATGAATACAAGGAAGGAGTACCCGACACTTGAGGAACTTTGGACTTGCTGTGCTCAAGAAGAATCAAGAATCAATGCAAAAGAGAAACCTCAAAAGAAGTATGATGATAAAGTCTTCACAGCAAGATTCAAGAACTTCAGAAACAAAAAGAAGTTCGGTTCAAGGAGGAAGCCAAATCAAGAGAAAGACATTTCAAAAATACAATGCTTCAACTGTCAGAAGTACGGTCACTACAGAAATCAGTGTCCCAAGCTAAAGAAAATAAAGAAGAAACACGAAGCATCGATTTCTGAAGAAAAGGGACCGACAAAGAAGACTAAGCAGGATGGAAAATATTTCTTCTACTAAAAGGTAACAACACTCTTCTTATTTTCTTGTACATATCTTGCTTGCATCATCTTTGTACATATATTGTATATCTAACTCTTGGAAGATAATGTGTTCCAAGAAGAACTATACCTATGGAATAACAATAAGATAAGAATGAATATCACAAGATATTACACATGAAAGAATTAAATATATCATGTGAAAGCTATTACAAGATAAGCCAAAATCAGAATCAATCCTGAAGAGACTTAGAAGTCAGACATCAAGAGAAATTGGAGAAAGAATTATGATGGCAACTAAGATGGAAGCATGGAATCTGTTAAGAGAAGAGAGCCAATTATATATTGCAGAAGACAATAAGGTTGCAGATGGAAGAGTGGACTCTATTATATATTGTAGAAAACAATAAGGATGGAAACAGAAGCATGGACCCAGTCAGATGAAGGGAGAAGATTATATGCACTCTTACATGAAGCAAGGACTAGGAGGGAGCTAATCCTATGATCCATTGAAGATGATGAAATGTATATATCCATGGTAGCAGCTGGAAAAGACAGTATGTTTTTAGCTCAACCGCAGAAGAAGACCTTTTCGAAGAGAAGCCTTAAAGTATTCCTGGTTGTCCATCAAGATCTGTGAACCAATGATGAAGGTAAGAAGTGGAATCTCTAGGGCATGGAATCTAGAAGAAAATCCATGAACCCAAAAGCTAAAGAATAACATGAAGATTCCAAGAAAGAATAATCAGAACAACCAGTCATTGTATCAAGAATCAAAATATTACCAGTCTGATATGAACTCACTAAAAGCAATCAAGTAGAAGAACTAAAAGTAGTGATGAAGAACAGTGTACGAAAGACTTATGAATAAAAGCATTGCAAGATCCAGAACCATAGGTTCTCCCAGATGGAGGGAGAATACTAATGATTGATTGTTCCAGTACACCAGACATATCACTGCATGAGTCATTATATCATTCGCAACATCCATGAGTTGGAATTCTACATCAGATAAATGCAAAGAATGCTCTCTAGAAGAAATTGAGTAAAGAACACATGCAGAGAAATCTCAAGACTTTGAGACATACCAGAAAGAGACTCCTGTATACAGATAAGAAGAATACAACTTGGTGGAGAACCTCCAGTGCACAACAGAAGCATGGTGAAGATTTTCTATAACATCAAGATGACTACTCAAAAGATCAGATCTCGTGATGACAGAAGAAGTACCACATGGATATGTTCCAGTTCTCCAACTATGATATACTCTATTGTTCAGATCTACATGAAGCCTTCACAGTATTCCAGACTAAAGTACAAGCATTACATTATCCATGATGAAGTCCAGAAAGAAGAAAGTGATTCTCCAATACATATCTCCGCAGATGAGTAGATAAGCATACATTTTGGTAAAGCCTCTACTCAAGATGAAAGAACTTGCATACTCAAGCTAGAGATCGTGGAAATAACTCTCTTAGCTGGAAGGGAAGACTCTCCAAACTAGAAGAAGGTACACAAACACTTATTTTTGTAATTGAAATAACTCTCCAGTTAGGAGGGAGCATTGAAAATATTATTTATCTTTGTAATTGAAAAATAGTCCAGATTGGACAGATGCTTTCCTGCTCGGAAAGTGTATTGAGATTTCTGACGGACAGTGACTTCCCATTGTAGTTAACATGGGAGGTAGACTGATTGCTGATGTATCATAGACAACGAATTCCCATTATGGGGAGTGGTCTAGGACAATCATTCTTCTTAGCAGTCGCTCTATGTAGTGGTCAAGTAGAATGGTCTGCCTCACCGGGCAGTCATTCTTTCGAAGTTCACAGTTGTGAGGAGTTTCGAAGAATCGTCCATTTTGGAGGTTGATGCAGGACAAACATTCCTCGAGGGAAGACTCATTCTTTCCAGGATACACTTTTTTTAGTGTCGGAGGAATGGCCCAGGGTGGGGAATGGTCCGGATAGTTACTCCTCGAGGGCAGACTCATTCTCTCCAGGCTACACCTTGTTTGGTGTCGAAGGAATGGCCCAAGGTGGGGAGTAGTCCAGGCTCAACAATCAGGGACAATTATTCCTTGAGGGCAGACTCATTCTCTCCAGGTTACACTTTTCTTAGTGTCGAAAGAATGGCCTAGGGTGGGGAATAGTCCAGGACAATCATTCCTTAGGGAAGACTCATTCCCTCTAGGTTACACTTTATTTATTGTCGGAGGAATGGCCTAGGGTAAGGAATGGTCCATACATTTCTCGAGGGCAGACTCATTCTCTCCAGGTTACACTTTGTTTAGTGTCGAAAGAATGGCCCAGGATGGGAAATGGTCCAGGTTCAGAAATCAGAAACAATCCTTCTTCCTTGGTTGAGAAGAATGGGGCAGATAGCCCATTATTGATATTCTATGTTGAGGGCAGACATTATTTCAGACCTCACAGATGTGAGCGAAAGATTGGCCCAGATGATTATTATTGATGTTATATATTGATGGAAGACATTCTTTCAGATCTCACAGACGTGAGTGAAAGATTGGCCCAGATGATCATTGTTGATATTTTATACTGAGGGAAGACAGTCTTTCAGATCTCATAGACGCGAGTGAAAGATTGGCCTAGTTAATTCAGTTTTTATGATAACATTGTTTCTATGCAGATGAAGACTATTGTGGTGGTAGACATTCTTTCATATCTCATAGACGTGAGTGAAAGATTGGCCCAGATGATGCAGTTTTTATCATAACATTGTTTCTATGCAGGATGCTCTTAGATGTTTGTTATGAAGACTATATGACAGTAGATGAGGACTACTATGGTGAATATGTTTCACTGTTCGCAACTATACGTTGTTGATCAAGTACTTGTGTGTTACTTGATGTGGTAGTTAACCACTGGATTGTATTTGTGTACTACTATGAATAGACACATGTGTGTTCTATCCTTGTTCTAATTGCCTTGAAGACTATCAGCAGTTTATTAGAGAAAATGATCATTCAGATGAATGATGAACATAGATTTTCCAGATGGAAAACAGTTCAGAGCTTTTACTCCTCTTGTCTCATTCTATGGTGAGAGTGACTTATCCAGCATCATATCTAACTACTCAGATGAAATATGGTTTCGAGAGATGATGCAGCTGATGGTGATGGTGATGCTCATGATCTAGTCATGAAATAGTCTAGATGACTATATTGATGCTACCGGGTAAATGGTGTGTTTTTTGCTCAAGTCCATTACCTGTAAATACCTCTCTAGCTAGGAGGGAGTGTTAATATTATGGTAGCTGCAGGAGGTATTTACCCCCACGTGTGAACCTGACGAGAATAGAAGACTCCGGGAAGCAAGAGAAACCCTAATGAATTGGCTAATAACCCTAGAAGCCTTGTCGGCTCGAGAAGAAAATTTATATTAGGCTATTAGCCTCCAAGAGAAGAATTCGGCCAGAATTAATAATAATATACTGAACAAACACATACCCAGAAGGAGAAGTCGGCCCCAACAAAACTGGCAGATTACTATAAATACAGGGTGCTAGTTCTCATTTGTCATATCTCAGAATTGCAGTTCTGTAGTTTGGTGCGCACTGCAGTTGCAGTTTGGTGCGCAGGTTTGGAGGAAGAGCTACTGCAGCTGCAACAACAACAAGTTCTCAGTATTGGCTTGGATATCTCTTGGCTAGGGTTTGGGACTATCTGATCAGTCTTTTGTGTTGCGCTATCCTTGGGGAGAGATGCGCTACCTTTTGTTTGGCTATCTAGCCTAGGGTTTACTTCCAGAGGAATTCTCAATCAAGGTTAAGGTGCTCGGAGGGAGGCTTCGGCCTGTGGTTGGGTGACGAGGGTATCATCAATGGTAAAACGAGCACACCATCTTCTATATTCTAACAGAAGGATGGTTCTTTGGTCTGTCGCAGCTATCACATAGACTTCCCCTGTCTAATATTCATATTTCTTGGGAGTCTCTAATCCAGATGGATCAAAACATTTCATGCTCTGATGTGTATTCATCATCATCTTCATTGGTAGATTCATCATCTCTCTGAGCTTTGAATTCCTTCTTTCTGTCTATGGATTCATCTTTCACTACAATGCCTGAAAGTATAATCTCTTGAACCTGTTCCTTATTTACCAGTCCTTCTTTTTTTCAATTATTTTCCAAACCTTTCCATATCCGACATCTTTCTTTTTCTCCGTAGAATTTTCTTCATCTTGTTTTATTGCCAATATTGCGATCTCTGGGACCCAGTCTTTGTTCACTTGTTCTTCATGTTTTCCTATCCATACTTTCTTATATCTTATATAAGTGTTATCTTTCATGGAAGTATCGATCATGCTTCTACGATCACTAGTTATGTGTCCATAGTTATGACATTTGTAACATTCAATGTTATGTGGGGCCAAAAATGCACTTCTTGCTTGAAAATTGCTTTTATAACCCCTGCAATCTGCAACCTTATGTCCAAAATTAGTACAATAAAAACAATGACCATAAAAGAAATTTGCATACCTGGGAGTGAATGATCGTCTTTGTGGTGTATTCCTTCTGAATTTCTACCTTAACTGATCATGATCATGATTTAAGCTTCTTTGTGGCTTGAACATGAATGGTCTTCTTGAAGATGTATCTTCAATAGTTTTCTTAGATTCTGGTTGACCATGATTCCTTCCTTTGAGTACTTTTGCATAAATATTTCTATTTTCTTCATTCTTCTTTTCTAGAAACCTTGAGTGCTTCTCTTCATTCTCTATAACTGATGTGGATGTTTATGTCTCTTCAACATTCTTGTTGAGCTTGACGACTTTGACTCTTAGTGTGAAAAATTCTTCTTCAAGCTTCTCAACCTCTTCTTTTTTCTTCATTATCTGAGACTTCATGACCTCTTATGTTCTCTTTGCTTTTTCAAGTTGGATTTTCAATGTAATTATTTCTTCTTCGACTCTTCTCTCTTCTTGACCAAAATCTTCCTCAAGTTGGTTTAAGTCATTGGTTCTTTCCTTGAGATGATCTGCCAATATGTTTTCTCTCTTTTCTTCTTCTACCTTTTGTGTTGTTATGTTGGATTCTAAACATTGCTTTTGATATTCTAGTGTTTCTTCAATTCTTCTGGCCTCTTCTAGCTGAGTTCTTAAATTCTTGATGACTTGCTGAGATTTTTCAAAACCTTGAACACTTTCCTTTTTCTTCATCAATTCTTTCTTATATGACTTGTTCTCTTCTCTTTCTTTCTTTAGATATTCAATTGCACCGATCAATTGTTCTCTGTAATAAACTTCTTCTTCTTCATACTCTTCCTCTTCTGAATCTGTCTGACATGACGAGCATCTTTCTTCCTGTTCTGTACCTTCATCTTCTTTGGCATTTTATGATTTTGTTATGGGTGAAGAATACAGATTATGTAACTTATCTCAAATTTCTTTGGCCGATGAACATTTACCAACCTTTTCTCTTACCGAATTAGGTAATCCTTCCCAGATGAAATCCATTGCTATTTTGTTATTCTTCTTCAATTCCTTCTTGGCTGCAGTCTTTTCCCTTTTTGAACTATCATATCCTATAGAAAATGATAACCAAATATAATGTCCCTGTTCCTGTAAAAATACTTTCGTCCTTATGCTCCACATATCATACTTAAAACCATTCTAACCAATAAACATTGGTACCCCATTCTCATAATAATCCATGATCTCCTTCGAGTGGTTAAACTGTTTCCTAAAGGAACCTCACTCTGATACCAATTGTTGGATTACTGAGAGGGGGGGTGAATCAATAATAGAGAGATTTAATCATTTTTCACCATAAAATTCAAGTGTTATATCAATGTAGCATTATCATCCAATAATTGCAGAGTAAATAAAAAATGAACAAATGAATAATCATACACATACACAGTACACCAATGTTTTTACGTGGAAACCCAAAGAGGGAGAAAACCACAGAATGATATGTCTTGAAGAATTACATTCATTGGAAGCACCAACTTCCTTTGTTTTCCAGCTGCAACTGGAAGGGGGATCCAACCCCCTAGTTTCTCAGGCTACAGCCCGAGGGAAGCTCCAACTCCCCAATTCTCTTGCTACAACCAGAAGGATGCTACAACCCCTTATTTTCTCCAGCTACAACTGAAAGGTGGCTACAACCACATGTCCTTTCCCCATCCAACCGCCCTGACGTATAAGTGGAATGATGGAATCACTGTCACACTATCGCTGTGATATATACTGCCGTAAACCTATACCAATCAACCTACACCAAACAAATTGTACCAATAACCTGAACCATGCATCAACCTGTACCTCAAATTGTAATCAACCTGTACCATAAGCAAGTGCATCAACCATGCACCAACCTGTACCAAACAACCTATAATCAACCTGTACAAATAAGTTGTCACAACCGCCTGTCCAAACAGCCTATCACAACAACCTGTCTCATCAATATTATCAACCAAATCATATCTACTCACCAAGATAACTCTCGAAGATGTGCATCAACCAGGCATAACACAACAATTCAAAATCATCACAAAGATTAATATGTGCTTCTAATAATATACCAATACAAGTATGCTACATCATCCATAAACCATGTGTCAACAACACTACTAACAAGTGCCTCCAACCATGTACAAAGTATGTACCAATCATGTATCAACTACTCATAAACTATGACTCATCAAGATGTACCAACATCATCAACTATACACCTCATGCATGTGCCAACTCATCAACTACTTGTCTCAACCATGTACCCAACTTGTACCTCAACCAAAATCCCTCATCAATTTCATCATGCAACTCTGATTTGTAACTCTGTAATAGACCTGGTGTATATGATCACATACCTGCAAACCTTCCTTAACTTTAACAATAAGAGTCTAGCATTTTCATCAAACTTTTCTTTAGTCTCACATGACTAGTTTTGTATTAGTCAACAACCCTAACTTGAAATAATCATAACTATGTACCTGTAATGAATAAAGATCTAAAAATAGTACACAATGTTATTCAGTGTGTTTTATGCAATTCCTCCAGGTGTCACTACTTGGAACCTCTCAGAAAATGTGTTATAGCAAAAATGGCATACCTTGTTGAATTATGGCTTATTCTAGAGAGAGAACCTGTAGAACATGCCCCGCATGGAATATTTGTTGTATAGATCTGAAAATGTTACAAAAAATACTATAGACTGTACTCTAACCAACTATTTTTTTTTTACTTAATTTGGATCTGTTATGAATAAGTTATGACATTTTTACCCGAAACACTTATTTTAGACTAGTTTCAGGACTAGCCGCAAACCCTATTTTCGACGGACTGTAAATCCAAAAGTACAATGAACCACAATCTGAAATTCGTACCATAGCTACTTGGATATGTTTTCTCAATGGCCTATCAATTTCACGGTCTATGTTGTTCTAGAAAAAAAGTTATTACGAAAATGGTGAGATGACCTGTAAATAACGTACCTTAGAAAGCATCATCAAAAGTTTTTATCCTCCCTTGAATTTCAGCCTTCTTTACTTCACTTCCTCTTTGAAATTCATATTATATATCCCTTGGTTACTTCATTCACCTATAGATATTCAATATTCTCAAGTGTGTTTTAAAATGAGAGAGCCTTGCCTCTTGAAATAATCATAACTATGTACCTGTAATGAATAAAGATCTAAAAATAGTACACAATGTTATTCAATGTGTTTTATGCAATTCCTCCAGGTGTCACTACTTGGAACTTCTCAGAAAATGTGTTATAGCAAAAATGGAATACCTTGTTGAATTATGGCTTATTCTAGAGAGCGAACTTGTAGAGCATGGCCCGCATGGAATATTTGTTGTATAGATTTGAAAGTGTTACATAGAATACTACAGACTGTACTCTAACCGACACATTTTGTTTTACTTAATTTGGGTCTATTATGAATAAGTTATGATGTTTTTACCTGAAACACATGTTTTAGACTAGTTTCAAGACTATATGCAAACCCTATTTTCCACAGAGTGTAAATCCAAAACTACAATGACCCACAATCTAAAATTTCTACCACAACTACTTGGATATGTTTTCTCAATGGCCTATCAATTTCACGGTCTGTGTCATTCTAGAAAAAAAGTTATTGTGAAAATGGGGATATGACTTGTAAATAACATATGTTAGAGTTACTTCACACACACCTATGATTTCTTTTTCCTAAGTGTATTCCTTGTTTATTATTCATAATTAGTCATTATCCAGTCTCCTATATTTTAGGGGAGAATATTCCACCTGGAGAATATTCTCTTTCAGTTGACACTTCAGTTTGACTAGTTGAGTTGAGTTTAGATGTTGCATTGGGATCATCACCATGCTAATTCAAGCTTTCCTTGGTATCATCACCAAATTGGTGCATTATCCTTGATTCCCTGAGTTAACTCCTCACTACTCTGTGTTCAGTTAGTTAACTGAAGACTAGTTGACTAGTTAACTCAACTAGGTGGTAGTTCACTCCCATAACTGCCTGAGAGACTAGAATAGGTGGCAGCTCACTCTTGTAACTATTGGTGTGTGTCAAGATCACTCTAGACCACCACTATGGTGACTTGGTTCACCTCAAGTCGAACTCATTGAGATATACATAGTATATCATGTGTAAATTATTCATTATTCACAAAGGTTAATGAGAATTTTTCCATTCTTTCTCTCCTTCTTCTTCCTTCTCCAATTCTCCCTGAAAATGTGAGTATTATTGTTTATATAGATCTATTTTATGCAGTTTCAACACAGTTACATGGTATCACAGCTGATGGACTGCTAAGCAAAAGCTACACCAATTTTTTTTGCAGGTACTAAAGATTGAAGACAACGGAAAGATGGAATTCCAAAAAGAATTCATTGTTACACCTTACAACTATTTTTCATGGAAGGAGAAAATAACCATACATCTCTGATCCAGAGGGTTGTATAGGTTAACCATGAATATAGATACAGAACTGACATCATCCATAGAAAAATCCAAGTACTTAAATTGCATGGATGAGGCACTCGGAACAATTTGCAGTCTTATCTCTCCCTATCTCCTTTTTCACATATCTTCCTGTAAGACTCCCAATGAAGCCTAAAAAATCTTGGAGGGGATCTTTGGAAAACAAGATGAGATGAGGGAACACATGCTGGAGGTGGAGCTACTCACATTGGATCCAAAAAGCTTCGACAATATCCAAGATTTCTTTACAAAATTCAAGGATTTACTGTCACAACTCAAAGCTTGCGAGGTTGATAAATCAGTGGAAGAGGAACAAATGGTTCTCACCATTCTATCCAATATTGGACCTGAATTATTTCTATTCATATACACATTCCATACTATCAGATTCACCTCTAGAGCCACCTGGAAGATGCCTTCTCTTGAGGGCTTTATCGAATCCTTGACACAAGAGCAAACCAAGCTCATCAACATGGGCACAATCAAAGGCCCAAGGGCGCATGCACTCACTGTGCATGGTGGCAGCCACAAATATCAGAAATATGAATATAAAGATAATCCGGAAGCTCATGCACATATGAAGAAGGAAGGGTACAAAAAACCCGTCATCGATGCCTCCGGATCCAAAGGAGAAAAGGGAAGACAAGGAGAGAAATGCATGTACTGTCACAAAGGATTCCATTCAAAATCTGCATGCATGCAAAAACAAATATATTTGATGTCTCAAATACTTCAACAAAACAACCTTGGATATCGCATACCCGAGGGTGCAAAGAAGAAGAAACTAGAAGATCCGAATTCCAAGAAAGACAATTCTAGCCATGCCTTGGTTGCCATCAACTCCTCTCCCGATGCTTGGATCATAGATTTAGGAGCATCACATCACATGGCTGCCTTAGAAGCAATATATTCTTCTTTTGATGCATGCAAAGGTCCTCCTATTTTGATGGGGGACAACTCTTCTGTCGAAGTCACCAACAAAGGAAGGATTGAACTCTCCAATGGAAGCTTCGAGAATGTGCTCCATGTTCCCAAACTTTCTGTCAACCTTCTCTCCATATATCAGATGAAAAATTCCGGCACCGGAAAGAAAGTCATATTCACACCAATTTCCATGGACATATATGACATGCAAACCAACTATAGCGTTGCAACCGGTGAGGTAAATCATCAGTCTAGATTGTATACATTTTCTGAATTCATTGAACCTGATTTTTCTTTACTGCTTACTCATGCTGATGAAAGTAGTAGGATATGGCACGAAAGGTTTGGACATTTGAATTTCAGATACATGCAACATCTTAGAAAGCACAAATTGGTTGATGGTCTACTAGACATTCACTTCTCCAAGGGAGTGTGTGAGGGATGTGTTCTCGGAAAACACCCTCAAGAAAAATTCGACAAGGTAAAGTATCAGAGAGCCTCCGCACTTTTAGATCTAATCCACAGTGACCTTATGGGTCCTTTTTTGCATCCATCGATCAACAAAGCAAGGTTTGTTCTCATTTTTTTTAATGATTTCTCATGTTTTAAATGGATCTACTTTCTCAAGAAAAAATCTGAGGTCTTTCAACACCTCAAAGATTTCAAAGCCTTGGTTGAGACACAGTTAAGAGAGAAGATCAAATTCCTTCGAACTGATAACGGTGGAGAGTATGTAAATCATGAGATCCATAATCTTTTCCATGAGGCATGGATTCAGTTTCAACACACAGTTCCCTATACTCCACAACAAAATGGAGTTGCTGAGCAGAAAAACCGATCTCTAAATGAGATGGCATCTTGCATGTTGCATGCAAAGTCACTACCATAGAGACTATGGGACAAAGCACTTAACTGTGCAACATACATACAAAAAATATCTCCCCATAGATCTGTCAAGGATAAGACCCTGTACAAGGCTTGGAGCAGCCTCAAATCAGAGGTGACCCACTTTCACATTTTTGGTTCTCGTGCATGGGCCCAGATTCCCTCTAAAAAGAGGAAGGAACTTGATCCACATAGCACTGAGTGCATTTTTGTTGGATACCCCAACGATGTGAAGGGATATTGGCTTATTGATCTTTCCTCGGACTAGCTCATCATTGAGCGTAGTGTCCAATTCAAGGAAAGTGTCTCGCATGTACCTCAACAGACGCATGAAGACACCTTCACTCTTCCACCTGTTCGAGATGATGAGCATGCACATGCCAACTCTTCTTCAGATGATAGTTCTGATTCAGAGGACTCAGAGGATTCAGATTCAGATTCAGAGTTAGTACAGTCATATGCAGAGTCAGAGAATCCAGATGCATTTGCAGAGCCATAGATGTTATCCACAATTTTGGTCATTGTGATGATCTCATGGTGATGTTATGATGATAGCAAATCAAACTCCTCATTAAATAACTCCTTCCTGAAAGAGGTTGCACTTGTCTATTTCCAGAAATCATGTTTTGAGGAATGTTTGCAGGCTGCATATATATTCTCCTGCGAGAATCCTTCATTCTCATAGTCTGCATTCAGCTGGGGTGCGAACTTCTTGCACTGTAATCATTACCAGGGTGCGAACATCTTTTTACAAAGGAAAAAGCTAAGATTCTCGAGCCTTCTAGAAGGGAATCTTCTAGAAGGGTGAGTTGGTATTCAAATGGTTGTTCAGAGGCTGGCATTCCAGATTTATTGGGATCATTCTTATCTTAGCAACTAACCTATTCTCTCCTATAAATTGATGAGAATACTCATGGAAAGGGTTAAGTTGGCAAGCTTGAGAGATCTATTGGAGAATTGATGCATGATTGTATCGAGAATTGATGCTGCAGCAGATAGAGACAACAACAAGGTCATCATAAGTAGTTGATTTTCTTCATGCATGAGCAAGTGTGTGTGTCAGAACTAGAATCCATTGAAAGGAGATCTACGACATCAAGGCTCAGGTTGTATATTTC
>ML778992.1:550676-579784 GCA_009831015.1 Picea engelmannii
GCTTAGATATCCTTTGGTTACCTCATTCACCTGTAGATATTCAATATTCTCAAGTGTGTTTTAAAATTAGAGAGTCATGCCTCTTATTTATACTTTCATGTAGCTTCCTCAAGGGGTTACCTTTTAACCATCTTAACCCACTTTCCTTATTTTAGGGTTAACCAACTTCTAACCACTTGTCCAATTAGTAGTTTATCCATTAAATTTATTATTTAAATAATTTATTTTGTATCCACTTTGACTTATAGTACACTCATTACTTCACATTACCTCAAGGGGTTACCTTCTAACCATCTTAAACCACTTTCCTTATTTTAGGGCTAACCCACTTCTAACCACTTGTCAACTTAGTAATTTCTCCATTAACATTATTATTTAAATAATTTATTTTGTATTCAATTTGAATTATAATACACTCATCACTTCACTTTATTATTTACCTTCTAAAAATATCTTAAATCACTTTGACTACTTTGACCTTTTGGGGCTTCAAGCCAACATATGAGAGTCCTCCAACTTCGTAAGGCCATAACTCTCAAACCGTGAGGATTTATGAGACGTTCCACATACCACCAGAAATGAAATGATATGTACTATCCACATGGAATAGTATTACCTGAAAATATATCAAAACTCATACAATTATACATCAAACAAACTTGGGTCCATTACCCAAACCTGGGTTCTCCAACTTCTCATGGCCATAACTCTCTAACCGTGAGGAGTTATGTGACGTTCCACATACCACCTGAAATGGAATGAGATGTACTATCCATCTAGAGTATTCTTACGTTAAAATATATTAAAAATCATACCATTATACATGAAACAACCTTGGTTCCATTACCCAAACCTTTGTGCTACTATAATTCACTACCAGACTTTCTCCAAGGGTTGACATCAATCTACAATATCACTCTCTAATGGTTGAAATCAATGACAACCAACAAACCATACCAACTGTCCATCAAACTAAGCCAATTGTCTGACAGATAAAATACTTACAAAGGATCCTTCATCTACAATACATTGATGAATTCCTTTCAACATAGATTCAACCAAAACCATTATCTGGAAAGGTGAAAAAATAAGAAGGTGAGGCTCCACAATATCATTCCAATGAAAGGAAGCCATCCTAGCACTAAAATGGAAATGATAAATACATAGTCAAAAGACACATCACTTCTTGAACGAAGAGTGGGATCGACCGAAGATTGCGTCAGCTTGACCACTTTGGAAGACTATTCACTCTCCAAGAGAAGAGTGGGATTGTCCGAATATTTCATTGGTGTGATCAATTCCTCAATCACTATTTGAATAAGATGAGAGAAAACATGGTAAAGAGATGCATCTCCCCCCAAAATGATACAGGTATCGACTGAAGATGGGATCAACATGATCACTTCATCATCCAATGATTGATTAGATTGCTGGGAAACCAATGATGAATCATAACTAAAAGGGCCCTCCTATAAGGAGCACACTCTTCGTACTAGAGAAATAGAAGGGCACAAATGAGTAAGGTTATCTCCTTTGAAAATATTACAAGGGAACTTGGGCTTACATCCTATACGTCCAGGATTCTCAACCATATTAATTCCCCTAGCATGGCATGCAGTGACTGGTGGGTTGGCCCCATCATGACTTGCAGTGGCTAGGTGATGATCTCCAACATGACTTGCAGTGGTTGGTGACGTTTGTCTAGTATGAATAGTAGTGACTAGACTCATTCCCTCGACATGAATTGCAGCCGCTGGTTGCTTGTCTTCAACATGACTTGCAGAGGTTGGTGACATTTTTTTAGTATGACTAGAAGTGACTAGAATCGTGCCCCCAACATGACTAGCATAGGGTGGCTTCTTACCCCCAACATGACTAGCAGAGGTTGGTGACTTGATACCAATATGAGTTGCAATGATTGGAATTTCACTCCCAGCATGACTAGCAGAGGTTGATTTCTTTCCCCCAGCATGACTTGCAGAGGCTGGTGACATGCCTCCAACATGACTATCATAGGTTGGCGACTTCTTATTCTTGCTCTTCTTCCTACTATTTCTTTTATACTTCTGGTTACTAGTAGAAATACTTTCACTAGAAGAGGGAGAAGGATAAGGAGTATACTTCTTGGATGTACAAGGTGAAGGATCTACATCCATGCGATGCACATGATATAAGGTGATTATCCAAGAATAATCAAGAGCATTCAGGACATTATGAGTGGTCCACAACCAAACTGGTAGTCTTACATTCAACCTAGGAATTTTCAAAATGGCCATCTAGGGGGAACCAATGTCTCTAAAGAATGCAAAAGAACAATAATCCCCTTGGGAAGGGGTCCCTTGGTTGGCATCCTTAATAAAGTTGGCCATGACTTTCTTATGCACAAGTTCATTCCTTGAGGGATTGTATATGTCCATAAAATTCCCGTGCAGTGACTCTGATGAACCATTGGTATAAAAACCCACACCTTCTAGGAGGTGGCTCCACAATTTGAAAAGAAATACCAAGGGTCCTTCCTAACAAGTGGAGTAGTTGGTTAACCACCAGAAATCAATGATCCAAAAGAGGTGATAGAGACAAAACCTAAGGAAAAATATACAAAGCATCACTCCACTAAAAATTCCTAAGAGAAACACCACAAGCAAACAAGTTCTCCAAAACATCAACCTAGGTGGATAAGATCATAAGTCAAAAGCAATGAAAAGTGGAAAGGGACCTTCCTGATACTGACATGGGTTGAATAAGTCTCAATACCAATGAAAAAAGGAGTGAGAAGAAGTTCTTTTGAAATGATTTCAAGATGAGAAGAAAACAAAATCCTATTCTAACATTTTTTTTTTCAAATAATAATGCAAAACAATGCAAAGAAAGAAAGAGACCTAACTAGCAGAAAAAACTAGGTTTTTTTTTCATTTTTTCCTTCTTTATACCAAAGAAAAAACTAAAAAATTATTCTAAAAGAAAGGGAATTTTGTTGTTTTATGTTTTAAAAATACAAGGAAGGAATAAAAGAAAAGTATCGAACTCAAATACAAACTCAAGTTTCAAAAATGACCACAACAATGACCAGAAAACCGAGATCTTGAGAACATGACTAGTCTTATAGTCATGCAATCCAAGGGATAAAAGGGAGAAAAATATGGATAAATTTTTTTGCATTAAAATTTAAGGCCTTACCAACTTCCTATAGGCCACAAAAAATTCTAGGACCAAAATCCCCAAAAAAGACCCCCAAATTAGCTGAAACATGGCTTCAAAAAGGATGAAAAACAAGCAAAAAAGTCACGTTTTTGGAGGTATATGTGATTCACTCCACCCTGAATAGCGTATATAAAATTATATCTTCATTTTAAATCACTGTGGGGAGTGCATATCAAGTTTATACGTGGTTTTTCCTTCTACAAAGAGCATATATATGTGATTTGTCCTTCTACAAAGCACATATATGACCCAACACTTACATGTTTTTTAGCACTGATATAGGTGCTTCACTCCTATATAAGGGTAGCATTTGTACACGGTTTATGTCAAATAAAAGAAAATTATAAAAACTTGGAAAAAATGGTATAAATACTAGAGCTCAAAATGCAGCAGAGAGACGAAGAGAAAGCCAAAAAAATATGGAAAACAAAGAGCAAGAACTTCTGATGAATTTTCAAGTTTTCAGAGACTTAATACAATAATCAAAGACAAAAGAAAACACATAAATCTCATATCATACTAGACAACCAACTTATATCCTCCCAAAACTAAGAGAAGGGCTTAAAGACCAAATTCTCACATAGATACACGACTGTGTACACAACAAATAACATACATATGCTATTCAAACATTGGAAAATAACGTATATACTTGATTCGAGCAAAGTAAAATCATGTATGGCTTAAAAAAACTTCAAAAAGAAGAAATGTCGAATCAAAGGGAAGCTTCCAGAAACTTGGTAAAAGTTTATGAGACAAAAAATTATTTGAAAGTAAGCCCCAAAACAAGAAAATTACATAAATCAAGACAACACAAGAAACCCTAAGACTGACCCAAACTAGGAGAAAATATCCCTAGCATGGTCGCCAATTCTGTTACGAGATTTTTACCTTGTGACCTTGGGTCATGTCACAATAAAGCCTAACTATATTTAAAAGATAAAACCTACCCTCACACACAAAATTGCAATAAAATAACTACTTTGGAAGAGAGAATAGAAGAGGTCACACCTTGTTTCCTATGGTTTGATGTCATTCCTCGCTCTCGACCTTTGATTTTCTCTTGATCCTTACCTATACTAACCTACAGAAGGAGATCAAGTCTATGTTGCAACAAGGTAGTTTTCAGACAATTGGCTTAGGTTGATGGACAATTGGTATGGATTTTTGGTTGTCATTGATGTCAACCATTGGTGAGTGATATTGTAGATTGATGTCAACCCTTAGTGATTGATGTCAACCCTTAGAGAAAGTCCGATAGAGAATTCCGGTAGCACAAAGGTTTGGGTAATGGAACCAAGGTTGTTTCATGTATAATGGTATGCATTTTAATATATTTTAATGTAAGAATACTATATATGGATATTACATGTCATTCCATTTTCGGTGGTATGTGGAACGTCACATAAATCCTCACAGTTAGAGAGTTATGGCCATGAGAAGTTGGAGAACCCAGGATTGGGTAATGGACCCAAATTTGTTTGATGGATAATGGTATGAGTTTTGATATATTTGCAGGAAATACTATTATAGATGGATAGTACATGTCATGCCATTTTCATTGGTATGTGGAATGTCACATAACTCCTCACGGTTAGAGAGTTACGACCATATGAGGTTGAAGAACCCTCATAAGTCATCTAGAAGCCCCAAAAGGTCAAAGTAGTCAAAGTGGTTTAAGAGATTTTAGAAGGTAAATAAAAAAGTGAAGTGATGAGTATACTATAAGTCAAAGTGGATACAAAATAAATTATTTAAATAATAAAGTTAATGGAGAAATTAGTAAGTGGACAAGTGGTTAGAAGTAGGTTAGCCCTAAAATAAGGAAAGTGGTTTAAGATGGTTACAAGGTAACCCCCTGAGGTAAAGTGAAGTGATGAGTGTACTATAAGTCAAAGTGGATAAAAATAAATTATTTAAATAATAATGTTAATGGATAAATTACTAATTGGACAAGTGGTTAGAAGTTGGTTGACCCTAAAATAAGGAAAGTGGGTTAAGATGGTTAAAAGGTAACCCCTTAAGGAAGCTACATGAAAGTATAAATAAGAGGCAATGCTCTCTCATTTTAATCACACTTGAGCATATTGAATATCTATAGGTGACTGATTTGACCAAAGGATATATAGGCCTAATTTCAGAGGGAAGGTGAAGTAAAAAAGGATGAAATTCAAGATGGGATACATTCTTTTGATGATGCTTTCTAAGGTATGTTATTTATAGGTCACCTCACCATTTTCGTAATAAATGTTTTTATAGAATGATTCAGACCATGAAATTGGGAGACCATTGACGAAACATATCCAAGTAGTTTTGGTACGAATTGTAGCTTGTGGGTCATTGTATGTTTGGAGTTACACTCTATGGAAAATAGGGTTTGTGGCTAGGCCTGAGACTAGTCTAAAACAAATGTTTTGGGTAAAAATGTGTTGGTTAGAATATAGTCTGTAGTATTTAGTGTACAATTTTCATATCCATACAAAAAATATTCTGTGTGGGGTACGCTCTACAAGTTCTCTCTCTAGAATAAGCCAAAATTCAACAAGGTATGCCATTTTTGCTATAACTCCTTTTCCGAGAGGTTCCAAGTAGTGAAACATGGAGGAATTGCATACAAAACACTGAATAAAATTGTATACCATTTTCATATCTTTATTCATTACAAGTACATAGTTATGATTATTTCAAGTTAGGTTTGTTGACTAATCCAAAACTAGTCATGTGAGACTAAAGTAAAGTTTGTTGAAAGTGATAGTCTCTTGTTGCTAAAGCTAAGGAAGGTTTGCAGGTATGTGAGCATATAAACCAGGTCTATTATAGAGTTACAAGTCAAATTTGGATGATAAAATTGATGAGGGATTTTGGTTGATGTACATGTTGGGTACATGGTTGAGACAAGTAGTTGATGAGTTGGCACATACATGAGGTGTATAGTTGATGATGTTGGTACATCTTGATGAGTCATAGTTGATGCGTAGTTGATACATTATTGGTACATACTTGGTACATGGTTGGAGGCACTTGTTAGTAGTATTGTTGACACATGGTTTATGGATGATGTAGCATACTTGTATTGGTATATTATTAGAAGCACATATTGATCTTGGATATTATTACGAGTTGTTGTGTTATTCTTGGTTGATGCACATATTTGAGATTTGTCTTGGTGATTGATATTCATGAGTAGATATGATTTGGTTGATATTATTAACGAGATAGGTTGTTGTGATAGGTTGTTTGGACAGGTTATTCGTAAAGGTTTGGTGCATGGTTGATGCACTCGTTGATGGTACAGGTTGGTGCATGGTTGATGCGCTTGTTTATGGTACAGGTTGATTATAGGTTGATGCATGGTTTAGGTTATTAGTACAGGTTGTTTGGTGCAGGTTGATTGGTAAAGGTTTTCAATAGTATATCTCACAGTGATAGTGTGACAATGGTTCTGTCATTCTACTTATAAATCAAGGAGGTTGGATGGGGAAAAGACAAGTGGTTGTAGCCAGAGAACATAGGGGGTTGTAGCCTCCTTTTGGTTGTATCCAGAGAATTGGAGAGTTGGATCTTCCCTCAGGTTGTAGCCTAAGAAACTAGGGGGTTGGAGCCTCCTTCCAGTGGTAGCTGGAAAACAAAGGAAGTTGGTTCTTCCAATGAATGTAATTCTTAAAGACATAAGAAAACACATTCCTTGGTTTTCTCCCACTTTGGGTTTCCACGTAAAACACTGGTGTACTGTGTATGTGTGTGATTGCTCATTTGTTCATTATTTATTTACTCTGCAACTATTGGATGATAATGCTACATTGATATAAAAATTTCATTTTATGGTGAAAAGGGATTAAATTCCTCTATTACTTATTCACCCCCCCTCTCAGTAATCCAACAGTAGTTATGAAATCAATTTATACATGTAATATATGAATTCAAATATGTAAAGAAAATTAACATACATAAATATATTGAACAATATTATAGAAATATGGAGGGAAAGATAACTCTTTTATTGAAAACAATAGAAGTAGGTAGTTACAACCTGACTCAAACTATCAACACTACCTCGAAGCCAACCACCCAGGTTCCTATAATGGAACCTTCTAGCATCAACTCAACAACATGTTCTTCCTTAGATGATCCAAAAGGGATAGGGACACACCCTTTGGTCATATATGCAAGAGGAAGGAATGTTGGAAAAGAATTTTCGATATCAGGGGAATGCTACTCATAGGATAAGGGAAAATATGGAATCTTGCAAATCGTCAACATAACCTTGCACTAGGTTTTCTCCCCATCCATACTCCCAATAGGTTCTTATATACCATCCTCAAGGGGTTGAGGTGGTTGTATTCTATTGTGTATGGGCCAAGGAATGTTTAGGAACGATCCCAACTGAAAACTCCACCCAAAAATGTAGAATACTTTTATTTTTTCATAAAATTGAGGGCATGCACAGTTTTTACACTGGAAAATAACGCATGTACACAATTTGAAAATGGGTGAATCACGTATGGAAACAAAGTGTTATTTTTTATACAACACTGATGGATGAGAGTGGGATTAAAGTTTGCAAGCTAGGGAATGGGCTAGGCCATATCACAAATGCAATTTTGGTTTGGAAATTTGTGGTATAACAACTTTTACTTAAGAGAAATGATGTTCTTACAAATATTACAACACATGAAGAACGATGCATTGCAATAAATTAGGTGCACTAATGAGTTTTACAAATTGTTTTGGAAAAAAAACCAACTTTAATATTTAATGAATATTACAAATTGTAATTTAGTATATGATTTTATTTTATAGATATATGTGCCTAATGAATTTATATGTGAATCAAGGATATCAACAACTATGATAACAAAAGGAGAAACAAAATCAATATCAAGTTGACATATATACCTTTGTACAAGACTGGAAAGCCTAAGAGAAGAACAAATATCTATACCCTTGTCCTATTATAGCTAAGACTCATCCCCTTTTGAGGGATGTTGGCCTCCTCAAGTTCTATAAGGAGGGTATCTCCCTCAAGGGGAACTCATGCTTATAGATGTAGTTGATCTATCATTGGGATCATGGAAAATGTGCTTTTAGGGTTGGTCTTGATTTGTAGTACCAACCTACAGTGGATAATTTTTTTTTCATCACTGAGATGTTTNATATGTGCCTAATGAATTTATATGTGAATCAAGGATATCAACAACTATGATAACAAAAGGAGAAACAAAATCAATATCAAGTTGACATATATACCTTTGTACATGAGTGGGAGGCCTAAGAGAAGAACAAATATCTATACCCTTGTCCTATTATAGCTAAGACTCATCCCCTTTTGAGGGATGTTGGCCTCCTCAAGTTCTATAAGGAGGGTATCTCCCTCAAGGGGAACTCATGCTTATAGATGTAGTTGATATATCATTGGGATCATGGAAAATGTGCTTTTAGGGTTGGTCTTGATTTGTAGTACCAACCAATGGATAATTTTTTTTTCATCACTGAGATGTTTAAATTGGGGGGAGGGGGGATTTTCCCTAATTACATGACCTACCACTCAGGATTACAAGAGAGATTTAGATGGAATATCTCTAGAGATATAGTGAGTTCTAGTTGGTTGGGGGGAAATTGAGTTTACATTCTTTCGGTTCATAGGAGAGTAAGTGCTTATCCCTTATGGTCACAACAATAGAACACCATTCCTCTGATGGGAAGTGTATTAGTTTTCTTCTAATGCACTATGTAGATAATTTATTTTGCAGGCTTAGATTGATCAGGTGGTCTGCCATTTTTTTCACAACAATGTTTTGTTTCTCTATAAATTGTTGTTGTAGCATGTTTGAAGGGAGACATGTCTTCCCTTTTTCTTTAGATTTGTTTACTTTATTTTTGAGAGTTTGTTGGTGACTCAACCAAAATTATACTATGTCTCTCCTAGGTTGATGAGTGATGTGCAGATGCACATCATGTGAGGGTGAATGTCACTCAAGAGGGGCTAGTCGAAGTACCCATGTAAGCTAATGAATTTAGAGGTTTTAGATTTGTTAGTTAATTAGGATGATCTCGTCCTTGATATTGTACAATATCCATACACAAGGATGGATTTTTAGGATGTAAAAAAATTCTATTTAGTCAAGGCATTCTAACATATGAGAGAGGTAATATTATTGTCATTTTTTTATTAATCTAGTTTCATATTTCTTTGTCTTATTTAATGCACATGTAATTGATTATAATGTTTTGTTTAAATTGTTTAATTTTTTTTTTCTACTATTTTTCATTTATTGGATTTTATTTTGGTTAGTATCCTCCCCAACATGATAAGGATATGGCCAAGGTTTATTAGTCGGCTCATACATAGAGACCTAGAATTTCAAGCATGATAGATCACAAATTCTATCATTAAGTGGTAGATCCAATATGTACACTGATGATTCACCATGGAGTGGTTCTAGTATGATATCAAGATATCATGTGGAAGCCTAATATTTCATGACTATATTTGATCCCTTCCTCACTATATGATGTTATTGATGTGTCACATTGTTAGTTCCCTCAACCTACTTGAGGGATTGAGGGCTCGTTTGACATCTCCTCCTTGAGTAAGTAAAACACCATCTTCTTCTCAGTCTCCTCCTCCAAAAATTTTCCCACTATATCCTCCCCCCTTCTCCTCCTCCTCCTTCAACATATCCTCCTCTAGAAGGTCCACCACCATCTACTTCCCCTCCTCCTTATCCACCTTCAACATATTCTCCTCTAGAAGGTCCAACACCATCTTCTTCCCCTCCTCCTCCACTTGCACCACCAACTATGACACTTGCACCACCAATTGTTTCATTTATTACACTCATTATTGATGTTATAGATCCCATGGTCACATCAGACGATCTAAATCCTAGTGGAGAGATATATGAGACTCTACTTTCTACATTATGACATAGTGGAGGCATTGATCACACCTCTAGTTTTGTTGGCATATGAATTAATGCCTACGGTTCTAGTGGTGGACCTAAATACTAATATTTGAAATGTACAATGATTGTTGCAGTGCATATTTGACATTTATATTTGACTTGAGACATATAATTAACATATATATTTGTTTTTATATTATCATTCATGTATATTATGACTTTTCATATCATGTTTATGTTAATGTTGTTTGACTTATATAATGTATTACGTGTGTGATTTTTTTTTTTAAACTGAAATATAAATTCCCATTCATTCACAAGATGGTTATGTTGAATCTAGTGGTGATTACATTCAATAGAGTTAATAGATTTCACCAAAACTATACAAATTTCAATAGAATAACTATAGTTACTAATGCCTTCTCCAAATAGGAGTTCAAAATATTTATATTAGTAGCCTACTTAGCATATTGAAACAAAATGAAAACAACTCAAAAACAAATCCAAAATTAGGAATAATTGGAAATTTCCTTGTGCTTCGTGCCCCTCTCTTGAATGGGGGGAGCCTAGGTCTTTAATCTCCATATGATTGTGATTTTGGTGAATTGTTTCATCTTCCATTAACCTTGCTTGAAGTGAATTCCTTGTGTCATGGTTGTTGAAGGAAAATGAGAGATATTCCATATGCTGAAAAAGAACCAGTGAGAAGAGTCTATTACACTCAACCTCCATATAATCAATTCATTGTTTATGAAGAAGAATAATACTCATAATATTAGCATTGTGTGCGTCTCTAGCCTACTCAAGCTTTGAAATTTTGGAGGAAATTAACATCAGAGCATTGTTGTTGGCCTAATTTATATCTTTGTTTTTGCAGAGAACATGTCTAACTTATTTAATATCATTATTATCCATGACAGACCTAGCTATGCCTTCCATACTTATAAAGCCAAGGAACAAACTAAATGGGCTAGATATGACAACTTGCCAGATCATAACTAATGTTAAAAACCCCAAATGGAAAAACCAATTCCGAAACCATTGAAATAAAATAAAATCCAAATTTTCTTTGCTCTAATTGCTCCAAAATATAATTCTAAAGACACCAGAGATAATATAAATCAAAGACAAAGGAAAAATGATTAGGACTTGTCTGGCCAGAGCATAAGAAGTTACCAACATTAGAGTCCCAATGCGACCCAAAATCACCTACCTTAGAAAACTATGTACACAATTTACCCCATCAAGAGGCTCATCACGTCCACACCAATATTCCTATTACATCGTTGTTACAATAGTGAGCTCGCTGCCAATTTCTAGATCTGGCAACACCAAAGACAAATTTCCCAGAAAACATCCCAAGGTGGTTCATAGGGTTGACATAGTCCCACATTTCATGAAAGGGTTCATACCTTCATATTTAATTAACATGGGTGAGGCTTTCCAAACTATATGGGAATGAGGAGAAGGCCACCTCACACCTTCCTTCCAAAAATCACCTCCAATTGTTGATTAATGATGACTACATATTGGATTGGGTGTTAATAAATATCCACTAACAAATAAATCACGAGATTAATCTATAGATTAATACACCATTTTGTTCAAGATGATTGGACCTAAGTAGGAGGTAACCTTTTCCTAATGGACCATTTCTCCATTCATTTCTCTCTTTATGTGATAAAACAAGACTTGTTCAAAATATGAAAGGATTTGTTTGATTGAAGAGATGATTGAGTTAAATTTGTTCTCCCTCGGTCTAACTAGATCAACCATTTCTTTGATAATCAATGTTGACTCCCCAAACACTATCACAGTCCTAAAACCTTCATCCTTTGCGATGGAGAGACCTCACCACAATGAGTAAGCTGTGTTAACTAAATTGTTTGAGACGTTCCCAAGTCCCTTCGAATAATATACAACCTTCTTTCCTCCGGGATCATGAATACTCCCTCTCACACCTACCACTCTTATATTACGTGTATGTTAATTATTACCATTATTAATGATTTCTTTTCTTTTAAATTAAATTTTAGATGTACCACTCATTTAAATTTGAGATTCCATTAATGTTTAACAATAGTTATATGAAATCATTTAATTTGGATTGCAACTACATAAATTATATTCATTTAATACCATATAATATTAGCCCATGGGAGTATGGCCTATCAACGAGCAACAAGGTGATTAGACTTGTTTTAATGTGGATTTCACAAAAAAAGTACTATATAATATTGTTTGACTCTTTTTCAGGGTGAATTCTTTATTACCCAATAAGATACAATATATTTATTAAATATGTTTTTAAACTTGATTAAATTAGTGAATGAGTGATTGCATGATTTGATTAAATTTTAAATCATTTTTAATTAAATGACATTTTAAAAATATTTTTACTAAAATTATTATTAATTTTTTTAAAATTAAAATTATAATTGTTAAATCTAACAAAATAATCATTCCTCCAATTTTATATAGTGATAAAATATTGTATATTAAATCATCAATAAATTTTAGATCCTATTTAGTTAATTTTTAAAATCAATTTGTTTCATTAAATTCTCTATTAAATTGTAAAAATATTTTTCTTTTTTCACTTGGGTGGGGAGATAACACACTATCCCACAACCACATGAGCTAGACCTAATTGACTATTAAAATAATTATTATATTAAATATAAAAATAGATAAAAAGGTTACCTTCAATTAAACTAACCTTGATAGTGATAGTTGTTAATATTAAAATTATAAATAGTGACAATATCTTGCATATTAAATCATGAAAATAATTCTTAATTATTATACTGCATATAAAATGAAGTTAAAATACCTTCAAGTAATCAAACCTTGATGATAATAGTTGTTAATATTAATGTTACAAATAATGACAACATCTTACGTATTAAATCATGAAAACAATTTTAAATTAGATTTGATTAATTATTTAATTAAAACTGTTTGATTATATCTTCTATTAAATCATGAACATAATTCTAAATTATTATATGCAATACAAAAAGAGATAAAAACACCTTTAAATAAATTGACATTGATCATAATATTTGTTAATATTAATCTTACAGAAAGAGATAACATGCATATATTACCATTTTAAGTGATTCATAAATCATTAAAGAGATTGAAATTCCAAAACATTTTTTTTTCAAAATGATGGTTGTAAATGTTTGTTAAATTTTCGTATCCAACATCATAAAATGAAGGAAAAACAAAATGGGCCAATTACAGAAAACCATAATAAAATAACACTTGTAGAACATAAGTGTTGAAATAAAATATGTACACATCGTTCTTCATTGCCATTACCCTAATCTTCCTCGCTTGGCATGATAACATCACTGTTCTAAAAAATACGTGTTGATCTAAGAATCACCAATCCTTATCCAATAGATCGAGGTTAAAAGGTGCTTGGTTGCAACATTTTGGGAAAACAGAAGGCACCTTTTCATCCCACATATTTTTAGGGTTGATACATATTATCCCACTATCATAATATTCCTTTACATTATTCTATTCAAAGATATTCCATCAATTTCACCTAAAATAACACATTTGAAAGATGAGAAGTCCACTTACATGATCTCTTGTATCTTTCTAGCATAACCAAACTCCCCCTCTATTAGGTTTTGATCATGGTGGCTAGCATGACTAGAATGGTCAAACTCAACCTCCACTCTATAGTTAAGTCTGGAAAATACATCATCAACATCCTTAGTGTGAGTGATGTACATATGCCAATAGGTGGGAATAAATGCATCTATATGAATCCAAACAAAGGATGGTGTTATATGTCTAGTAACTCGAGCACTAATAAAAACATAATACATGTTATAATTCAGATGTGCATTATAAAATGAACATTGTACATAAAGAGATTATTATAGAGTTGTTGTGCTTGATATCTATGTTCAATGCATTCTTTTTACTATGTAGGTAATAATTAGATGTGCCATATTTCTCTTTGATCTCATCAATCACCCAACTATTGAGACAAATAGCTGGTGTGTGTGTGATTAGGATAAGGCACACTTCCATCATTCAACTGTTTAAATTATTTCCTATCATTGTCCCATTTCCTTCTCTTCTCTTCATACAATGCAACACATGGTTGTGTTTCATTTGCATTGTAAATAACAAATTTATTGATGGCATCAATTCCTGAATTCATTGATGTATGCCTGAAATAAAAACAAATAGTATGAGATCAAATATATTTTATCAAGTGCATTTTAAATAATTACTTTGTAGACAATTGACAAAACATGAGTGATTTACTCTTTATCATGCATTTTTTCCATTCATTTGGAGTAGCTCCCCTTCCTTTTTTCCTCATCCTGTTGGTTTCCCCAAACCACTCCACTTGATTTGTTGTCAATTTGCTTGATGTAGGCACATCATAATATAATGGCTCATATACCATGTACCCTTCTACCAGACCCCTTGGGTTTCACCCTTTGTTGAACAAGTCCCTTCAACTTTTTCATGCACCCCTCCAAGAATAACATCCAACAACATGAAACCACCCTAACTAATTCAACCCCATTAGCAAGGTGATTTAGAATATGGACCCACAAGTCCATGAAACTTGTGGGAAATACCTTCTAAAACANTCCCTTCAACTTTTTCATGCACCCCTCCAAGAATAACATCCAACAACATGAAACCACCCTAACTAATTCAACCCCATTAGCAAGGTGATTTAGAATATGGACCCACAAGTCCATGAAACTTGTGGGAAATACCTTCTAAAACATTCGAACAATCTTATCTATCATGCCACCATGTAATTCTAGTGATGTAAATATCCTTTGATGCAATCCAATCTATAAATGAAAATAATTTAGATATATCATGTTGTGGGTCTTGATGAAGTCATGGTCCACAAAACCATGTGCAAGTAAAATATAATAACACTATAAAATAAAAACATACAAAATTAATTGGCATAAAACTATGAGTGTATGGAAAATTATTGTTAGGAAATAATACACTTCCATGATAAACCTAGTAGAAGAGAAGAATACATATTTAAGCTATAAAACAAATGACAAAGAAAACACACAGTACACAAATATTTTATCTTGGAAACCCAAATGGGAAAACTAGTATTTCTTGAGCATCTTGCTCTCTTGTTGTCTTATTCATTCAGAATAAAAGGTTACATGCGTAAACTTGGTCCAGACCTAAGACACAATTGACATCATAACCTCTTGCTTATACAAGAACAACCATAAATCCAATTCGACTTACATTTATATGACCAACAACCTCACGATTATTGATTAGATTCCACAGTATTACATCACACCTTATCTATAGGTTTTAAAGTAGGAAAAACCCTAATTAAACTCACCCAAAAAATGTTACAGATCCATGCAGATCATTGGCTACAAATCCCACAAATCTTGGTATTCTCTTACAGTCGACTACCAAGTCGGATTACTAGTCGACTGCCAATCGACCTTCATTCGGTCTTCAGTTGGTTGCCACATGATTGACTATTGACCTCTTATTGACTAACCTCTTCGACTTGATATCAATTACTTCGAATTCGACTTTTCTTGGTCGAACACTTCGACCTTCGAATTTCACTGTTGGTTGATAGACCTCGACTCAAATTTTACTATAAAGAATATAAAAACCCAACATTATCCCACTTATTTTCTTCTTTGTTGAAACTAGGAGTTTCCTGAACATTTGGTCACATACCTAGGGAAACAATTCCCATTGCCTCTCTGCACCAAGAGAACTTCACATCACGCACATACTTGATCAAGGAGTCTGTTATGCTTTCCAATGTGTCTACTTTCTCCAACAACAATTTGTTGCTTTCCACATATCTCTAATGAAATGGTATTATATATTAATATTATTAGTATTGGAATGATAATCATGTTGGTTGTGTAGCCTGATTATCTTCCAGATTCAGAGGTATTTTTCAGTTGTGCTTGGATCCCATTTTCTGATGGGGGTGTGTGTGGGGGATTTCCCCCTCACTATTTTTTTCAGGGGGGTCTAGAGGGGGCGAAGACAATTAATGGAGCACCCCCCCTGGTGGTGGATTCGAGGGCAGTGCCCCTAAGGTGAAATTTTGGGAAAAATTTCCTTATAAAATATTGTAATTTCATAGTCAATCTAGATCATTCATTATAAGGTCACAAATCTTATGGTAGAAGTTATGTTAGGGTTTTTTTCCCTAGAAGGAAACCCTCATTTCATGAGGGAATTGTATTGCGGCTTTGTATGTGTGTGAATATTGTATTATGAGAGGGGAGACTGTGAGACAAGGAAGAGGAAGTTACAATGGATGTGTTGTAGGGTGTATCCCTTCATTATCTGGATAATAATAAAGGAAGGACCTGGAAATTTCTATGGTGGATGTAGCCCACACTGGGTGAACCATGTATATATGTGTCTCTATTGTATTATGTATCTTCTATGTTTTATTTCCACATTTGTTTTACTTTATTGGTCCACAATCCTGTTTTTCTAGCAAAGCAAGGTTCTTTTCCAGGAATATTGCACTTTGACTGTCACAATTTATCTTTATAGCTCTCTCCTCAAACCCAATCCATAAACACAATCATTACAACCATACTACTTATTTTCTTCCATGAGTGGCTGCCATGTATTCAACTTCTATCATTGACAAGGCTACGACTGCCTGTCACTTACTCATCCAGTTGATTGTTCCACCGAACATCTTGAACACATATCCATTGGTCGACCTTCATCGATCCATATCTCCTACCCATTCGGTGTGGACAAAGCCATGTACATCTAATTCACTGTTGCCTCCAGGTTTCCCTTGGTAGCATATAGCATAATTTTTTGTGCCACACAAATACCTAAATACTCTCTTGACAGTTGTCTAGTGCTCTTCACCAGGTGTCGACATGTATCTTCTTAACACTCCCAATGCATGGAAAATATATGGCCGAGTCCATATCATCACATACATTAGATTACCAATAACACTTGCATAGGGAACACATGCCATGTCCTCTATCTCTTCCTGTGTCATTGGACTTTGTTCAACAGTTATCCTTGCTCCCATAGGAATTGACACCTTTATAGGTTTTCTATCCTACATGTTGAAACGTTTCAAAACTATTTCAATATAATTCTTCTAATTCAACCAGATCTTTCTAGTTGCTTGATATCTCTTGATCTCCATTCCTAGAATGAATTTCATTGCACTAAGATCCTTCATTTTGAACTTCATGGATATCTTCTTCTTCACCTATTTTATTGCATCCATGTTGTTTCTGATTAACAACATGTCATTGACATGCAAATCTACATATATGAAACACCCACCTTCTTCCTTGGAATATATGCAGTGATCAACCTTGCTTCTCACAAATCCCAAACTAAGGTTGTATGTGTCAAACTTTTGGTACCACATCCTTGGTGATTTATTTAGATCATAAAGGGATGTTTTCAATCCGCACACCAAATCTTTCTTTCCCTTTACTACAAATCCTTCAGGTTGTTTCATGTAGATTTCTTCTTCCATGTCCCCATGTAGGAATGTTGTCTTCACATTCATCTATTCTATTTCCAGATCAAATGTTGCAACCATAGAAATTAGTACTCTAATAGAAGTTAATTTTGCAATAGAGGAAAAATATCACTGAAGTCAACTCCTTCGACTTGGGAATATCCTTTCACTACCAGTCAAGCTTTGAATTTCTTGACTTGACCTACAACATTCATCTTTTTATTGAATACCCACTTGCTACTGATGAGATTTCTTCCACTAAGAAATTTGACTAAATCCCATGTTTGATTATTATGCAAGGATTCCATATTTTTGACCATGGTGTCCTTCCATATTCTACCCTTTATCGAGTTGAATTCCTCCCTATCTGACTTGGGCTCCTCATTAGTGGCACTTAATGATGCAGCAACATCTCCCACATCAAGAGAGCCAGCGCGGAAGTGAAGGACAACTGGACAAATGCCATCACACATTTTGAAATTTCTCTTGGAGTTGATGCACAAACATAAATGTGGCAATTTAATGAAGCACACTTGTATAATGTAATCAGACCTTGAGCCATATGCTCTCGTCCTTAGTAGGTAGGAGGCATTTAAGATAGTTAATGCAGGTAGATAGAATTTAATTCTAGATTAGACTATTTGAGAGCGCAAGAGGGAAACGAGATATAGACACCCTCATTGTGCATTGTAAGATTATTCTGAAGAAGGAAGAGCAAGAGCATGCAGAGAACTGTGTAAGAACACCCATGTACAGATATTTGGATTAATAGAAAGCTTTGATTCAAATTCATGGGTTGTGTTGTTCTCTATGTATTGATGTTATTCTCATGAATGTTTCCTTCCTGTTATACATTTTCTTTGATATGCTGTGTATATGATTTCATGTTCTAAGTTGAAGTTTGAAAGGAAGAGGGGATGAGTTTCAATTTTTTCTCTATCTGAGCAAGAATTCCTGCAAGGAGTGCAATCGAAGTGTCCGCAAGGAGTGCATTGACAGAGGGTTCAGATAGGTAGCATTTGTTCTCATCTCTGCAGAAGTGTAGTTGGGCACAGGAGCCGTGCAAGGAGTGCGCAGGAAAAGAAAAGTCTTAGGGTTGTGAACCTGAGTAAGGTGTGAGAGACTACTGCTGCAGGAGTGCATAGAGTCGAAGGTATTCAGCACTTGGAAGTTTCTGAGAGTTGCTGCAAGGAGTGCGCGCAAGGATCTTCTCTAAGAATTTGAGTTGGGAGAAAGCTCAAGAGGGATAAAGCCTTTGAAGCTATTGAAGGTAGCACAAGACATTGGTGCACATCGAGTGATTAGAAGGAATTTGGAGTTGTGGCGTAAGTGGTTAGATCCAAGAAAAAGTCCTTGGTTCATTTCACTGGGAACATCAAGGAGGAAAAGACAGACAGTCAGGATCTCGTGGAGAGGATTTGCGAAATCCTGCCAGTCGTCCGATCTGGTAAAGAAGTGGGGAGGTTACGGCTGCGTTCGGAGCTTAAGTTCCAGGGATCATGAGCCGTCGGATCATCACCCAGTTACCCGTCAACCGTCCGATTTGACAGGAGTTGCCTAGGACTTAAATCCTCGTGAGTAGAGGGAAAACCTCGAGAACGCATCGGGATATTGAGGCATCGGGGTTCGGAAAATTGGAAATCCCGTGGACTAGAGATCGGATAAATCCATCATGAAAATACCGACAAGTTCAAAGCCTTCCATCTGTTGGGACAGGTGGTAGAAATCAAGAGTCATCGTTATATCGGGGATTTGGTCATCGGGGCTCATATAAGTGAGGGGTTTGACTTTGTGTTCGGAAAAGTCTAAGGTTCGATATGAACCATCTATCATTTGGGACGCGTGTCGGAAGATCTGACGAAGACGGGTTTCAGTGTTTCAGAGGTCCTGAGGACAGGATACTCTTGCAATTTGGAATCGTGAAACGTGATATCCTGACAGGCCAAAGGAATAGTGTGGGGCCACAGGCATCGGTAGGTGGACAGGTGGCACATGTTATCTGGGTTTCGTGGCAAGAAGGCCCAAAACATATGCATTAGGATTCACGATCTTGTGAACTCTGAAATGCCGATGGAGTGAAGGGACTGTTGAAAAGTCAACTCGTGAGCGAATCAGAGTTTCGGCGTATTGGGAATCGGTAGTCAGAGAACCGAGTTGCTCGACACTGCGAGTGCCGAAATCGTGATAAAAGAAGTTTCGACAGGGTAAAGGAAAGGGTCAACATCGACTTGAATCGGGATTCAAGAGTCCTACACTCGACCACTGACCTTGCAAAGTCGCGAAGTCTGATCCCCCGATAAGTAAAGAGAGGGGATCGCGCGAAGAGTTCTGTGGGTGCAGACTTCCTGATAGGGAAATAGAAGGACATTAGAGTTCTTCGGGCCATGGTAAAGGGAAGATCCTGTGAACGGACATGCTTGCGAGTGCGCCTACATCAAGTGGTATCAGATCACAGAAAGATTCTTTGCTTTCTGTAGCAGAGAATAGAATTCACCATGCCACCCAGGAGAAGGGATGCATAGACACCCGATCCAGAGGGAAGGGAGACATCCAGAGGAAGGGGTAGGCAGGTGTAGAATCCAGAAGTTGAAAGAGATCTGCATAACATATGCGCCAGACTTGTGGACATGGAGATAAGACAAAAATGCACAGTTGATGTAGGAGATATCAGTCAGTCTGAAAGTGAAGATGATGCTGGACATGGAGAAGAAGAAGTCACAGCAGAAGATGCAACCAATGAACGCTTGCTTAAAGATGTTGCAAGGATGGGTGCAAAGGCGAAGATGGACATTCGAGTTTATGAGGGAAATCTGGATGTAGAAGAGCTTCTAGACTGGATTAGAGCTCTAGACACATATTTTGACTATGAAGATGTCGAAGAGGACAAGAAAGTCAAGCATGCCGTCACGAGGTTAAAAGGACATGCAACATTATGGTGGGATGAACTACAAGTGGATAGGTGTTGCCAAGGCAAGCAAAAGATTAAGAGCTGGGACATGATGATTGCAAAGATGAAAGAAAAATTCATCCCCAGGGATTATCAAATTTCTATGCTCAGGAGAATGTAGAACCTGAGACAGAAGCTAATGTTAGTAAAGGAATATACTAAAGAATTTTACAGATTGAATATCAGGGCAGGTCATCATGAAATCAATGATGAAAAAGTAGCCAGGTATATGAATGGCTTGAGATATGAGATTCAGGATGAGATGAGCGTGTTGACCATCCGAACGGTGGAAGATGCTTATCAGATGGCTCTAAAAGCAGAAGAGAAGCTGAGCCGAAAGAAGATTCAGAGGGGTCGAGGTAGAAGTCAGCCCAAAGGAAAATCAGTTGCCCAAGATAGAAACTAGAAGCCCAAGGAGGACTAGAAGAAACCTCAGACTCAAACAGAGAGGGGTGGAACCTCACAGAGAGGGCCATATGTTGAACAATGAGGGCAGCATAATGAGCAGAGAGGAGATTATGCCGACAACAACACTTTTCCTCGTACTAGAGGTAGAGGAAGAGGAAGAGGTGGAGTAATTACATGCTTCACATATGGAAAGAATGGGTACAAGTCTTACGAGTGTCCAGAGAAAAAGAAAGAAACTGGAGAAACTCACATTGCCAAGGCACAAAGGCGAGATGTTGAGGCAGAAGATGCTGAAGGGGGAAGATTGCTCATGATGCGAAAAGTCCTTTTGACACCAGAGAAAGAGGTGGAAAGTTCATTCCAAAGGACCAGACTTTTTCAGACTGCTTGCAAGACCAAGGATAGGGTATGCAAGGTCATTGTGGATAGCGGTAGCACGGATAATCTCATTTCAACCGAGATGGTAGAGAAGCTGGAACTGGAGACGACTGATCATCCAAGTCCATATAAAGTTTCATGGCTACAAAAAGGACATCAGGTAAATGTCACTAAACAATGTTTAGTTGAATTTAAGATAGGAGGATATAATGATAAGATATTATGTGATGTCATTCTTATGGATGTTTGTCATCTATTGCTCGGTAGACCATGGCAATATGATAGGAATGTGATTTATGATGGGATAATGAACACATACACCCTGGAGAAGAATGGGAGGACACACATGTTGCTTCCAATTAAAGATAAGGAGGTGAAGCCAGAAGTAAGCAACATAGTACTTCTCATGAGTGGGAAGGAACTCCTTACAGAGGTTAAGAAGAAGGAGGATCCACAGTTCATTGTGGTCAGGAAGCCAAGGATTGTTCTGACTAGCACAAGAGTGGATGATTTACCAGAAGAGGTTCAGGAACTGTTGGAAGAGTTCATTGACATCGTAGTGGATGAATTACCTCATTCATTGCCACCGATCAGAAGTGTGAGTCATCATATTGATCTCATACTAGGAGCCAATTTTCCAAACAAAGCCACATACAGACTGACACCGCAGGAGAATGAAGAGGTCAAAAGACAAGTCCAGGAGTTGTTGGACAAAGGTTTAGTCAGGGAAATCTTGAGTCCATGTGTTGTTCCAACAGTTCTCAGTCCAAAGAAAGATGGAGGCTGGAGGATGTGTACTGACTCGAGGATGATTAACAAGATAACCATCAGGTACAGATTTCCATTGCCGAGGATGGATGATCTGATGGATTGTTTAAGTGGAGCAAATTATTTTTCAAAGATTGATTTGAAAAGCGGTTATCACCAAATCCGCATGAGAGAGGGTGATGAATGGAAGACAACATTCTAAACCAATGAGGGGTTGTATGAATGGCTTGTTATGTCATTTGGCTTAACAAATGCATCGAGTACCTTCATGAGGTTGATGAACGAAGTCCTGAAGGAGTTCATCGGGAAATTTGTCATTGTGTATTTGGATGACATACTAGTTTACAATAAAATAGCAGCGAAGCATATGAAGCATTTGGCTATGGTGATGCAGAAATTGTAGGAGGAGAAGTTGTTGATAAACATGAAGAAATCCTCGTTCATGAAGAAATAACTCATTTACTTGGGGTTTTTTATTTCGGAAAATGAGTTGAGGATGGATCCAGATAAGGTGGAAGTGATCAAGAATTGGCCATCACCGAAAAATATTTTTGAGGTGAGAAGTTTTCATGGATTGGCTAGTTTATACTGAAAATTCATCAGGAATTTCAGTGGAATTAGTGCAGCAATGATGGACACAGTGAAGAAAAGACACAAGTCTTTTCACTGGACAGAAGAGGTTGAGAAGAGATTCAATTTGTTGAAGAGGAAAATTACGGAACAACCAATTCTGGTGTTGCCGTATTTCCAAAAGACATTTCAGGTGAAATGCGATGCAAGAGGATTTGCAATTGGGGCAGTCTTAAGTCAAGAAGATAGGACGATAGCATATTTCAGCAAGAAGGTGAATGAGGCAAAAGTGAAGTACTCCACATATGACAAGGAGTTCTATGCTATCATCCAGGCATTGAAGAAATGGAGGCATTACTTGATACCCAAAAAATTTGTCTTGTACAGTGATAATCATGCACTGCAGTTTGTGACTGAACAGGAAAAGTTGAATCAGAAACATGTCAAATGGGTTGAATATATGCAAAATTTCACTTTTGTGATTAAACATATTTTTGGTACTACTAACAAAGTTGCTAATGCTTTGAGCAGGAAGTGTTTGCTGTTGCAGGAGTTCAAAGTCAAAACTTTGGGTTTTGATGATCTCAAGGACATGTACATAGATGATCCAAATTTTAAGGAGGCATATGAAGCAGCTGAGAATCCAGTTCTCAAAGACAGAAGCCCATGGATAGAATACATGATCCAGGAAGGATTGTTGTTCAGAGGCAATCAACTGTGTATTTCGAAATGCTCCATGAGGGAGAATCTGTTAAAGGAGAAACACAGTGGAGGATTGGCAGGGCACTTTGGTCATGACAAGACGTTCACAGAATTGAATGAATCATATTTTTGGCCGGGAATGTGAGCGGATGTCAAGAGATTCATGGACAGATGCAAAATTTGCCAGCATTCGAAGGGAAGGAAGCAGAATGTGGGATTTTATCAACCATTTCTCATACCAGAGAGGCCATGGGATGCAATTAGCATGGATTTTGTGTTGGGGTTGCCAAGAACACAAAGAGGTTATGATTCAATCTTTGTGGTGGTGGATAGATTTTATAAGATGGCACACTTCATTCCATGTCAGAAGACCAATGACACAACTCAGATTGCAAACTTGTTTTTCAAAGAGGTCATTCGACTTCATGGGTTGCCAAGGAGTATTGTTTCGGATCGAGACACAAAGTTCATAGGACATTTTTGGAGGACCTTATGGAAGAATCTGGGAACAAACTTGGCGTATAGTTTGGCTTATCATCCTCATATGGATGGACAAAATGAAGTGGTAAACAGAAGTTTGGGAGACTTGCTGAGAAGCTTAGTGGCAGAACACCACAGCCAGTGGGACAATGTATTACCACAGAAAGAGTTTGCTTATAATGACTCTGTTAATAGGAGCACAGGGCAGAGTCCATTTCAAGTTGTCTATGGCATGCAGCTGAGAGGAATTTCTGAACTGAGAGAGTCATAACAGACTGCAATTAGGAGCGCTAGTGCAAAAGAATTCACAAAGGCGATGAAGGAACTTCACAGTCAGGTGAAACAACGATTGCAGAACTCAAGTTAGGAGTATAAGCATAGAGCCAATCAACATAGAAGAAAACTTCAGTTTGAAGTTGGTGACTTGGTTCTGGCACATTTGAGAAAGGAAAGGTTCCTGAGAGGAACGTATAATAAGCTGAAAATGAAGAAAATCGGGCCGTGTAAGGTCTTGAAGAAATTCGGGGAAAATGCATACGAGATTGAATTACCCGATGGGATCGGAATTTATCTGACATTCAATATCTCAGATTTGTACCCATACAAATCTAGGGAAGCAGGAAGAAATGAACAACCAGTGATCTAGTGGACAAAGCAGATGCCAGTTGCAGAAAAGCCGCAAATGGAGCGCATACTGGATAAAAGAATTAGCAATAAGACTAGAAGGAAAGAATACTTTAAGTATCTAGTCAAGTGGAAGAACCATCTAGTTGAATATGCCAGCTAGGAAGGCAAAGCAGAAATACAGAAGCATGGACATACAGTGCGTGAGCTCATGGACAAGATCCCATGAAAATTTTCAAGCGAGGGAGTATGATGCAGGAGCATCTCCCACGTCAAGCGAGCCATCGGAGAAGCGAAGGATAGCTGGACAAACGCCATCACAAATTTTCAAATTTCTCTTGGAGTTGATGTGCGAACATAAATGTAACAATTAAATGAAGTGCACTTGTATAATGTAATCGTACCTTGAGCCATACACTCTCTTCCTTAGTAGGTAGGAGGCATTTAAGATAGTTAATGCAGGTAAATAGAATTTAATTCTAGATCAGACTGTTTGAGAGCGCAAGAGGGAAACGGGATATAGACACCCTCATTGTGCATTGTAAGATTATTCTGAAGAAGGAAGAGCAAGAGCATGCAGAGAACTGTGTAAGAACACCCATGTACAGATATTTAGATTAATAGAAAGCTTTGATTCAAATTCATGGGTTGTGTTGTTCTCTGTGTATTGATGTTATGCTCATGAATGTTTGCTTCCTATTATACATTTGCTTTGATATGCTGTGTATATGATTTCATGTTCTAAGTTGAAGTCTGAAAGGAAGAGGGGATGAGTTTCAATTGTTTCTCTATTTGAGAAAGAATTCCTGCAAGGAGTGCAGTCAAAGTGTCCGTAAGGAGTGCGTTGACAGAGGGTTCAAATAGGTAGCATTTGTTCTCATCTCCGCAGAAGTGCAGTTGGGCACATGAGTCGTACAAGGAGTTCGTAGGAAAAGAAAAGTCTTAGGGTTGTGAACCTGAGTAAGGTGTGAGAGACTGCTACTGCAGGAGTGTGCAGAGTCGAAGGTATTAATCACTTGGAAGTGTCTGAGAGTTTTCGCAAGGAGTGCGCGCGAGACTCTTCTCTAAGAATTTGAGTTGGGAGAAAGCTCAAGAGGGGTAAAGCCTTTGAAGCTATTGAAGGTAGCACAAGACATTGGTGCACATCGAGTGATTAGAAGGCATTTGGAGTTGTGGTGTAAGTGGTTAGATCCGGGAAAGAGTCCTTGGTTCATTTCGCTGGGAACATCAAGGAGGAAAAGACAGATGGTCAAGATCTTGCGGAGAGGATTTGCGAAATCCCTCCAGTCGTCCGATATGGTAAAGAAGTGGGGAGGTTACGGTTGCATTTGGATTTTAAGTTCCAGGGATCATGAGCCGTCAGATCATCACCCAGTTACCTGTCAACTGTCTGATTTGACAAGAGTTTCATAGGACTTAAATCCTCGTGAGCAGAGGGAAAACCCCAAGAAGGCATCGAGATATTGAGGCATTAGGGTTTGGAAAATCATAAATCCTGTGGACTAGAGATCGGGTAAATCCATTGTGAAAATCCCGACAAGTTCAAAGCCGTCCATCTATTGGGACAAGTGGAAAAAATCAAGAGTCATCGGTATATCGGGGATTTGGTCATCGGGGCTCATATAAGTGAGGGGTTTGACTTTGCATTTGGCGAAGTCTGAGATTCAATCAGAACCGTCTATCATTTGGGATGCATGTCAAAAGATCTGATGAAGTCGGGGTTTGGTGTTTTGGAGGTCCCGAGGATGGGATACTCTTGCAATTTGGAATCGTGAAACGTGATATCCCGACAGGCCAAAGGAACAGTGTGGGGCCATAGGCATCGATAGGTGGACAGGTGGCACATCTTATCGGGGTTTCGTGGCGAGAAGGCCCAAAACATATGCATTAGGATTCACGATATTGCGAACTCTGAAATGCCGATGGAGTGAAGGGACCGTTGAAAATTCAACTCACGAGCGCATCGAAGTTTCAGCGTATCGGGACTCGAAAGTCAGAGAACCGAGTTGCTCGACACCGTGAGTGCCGAAATCATGATAAAAGAAGTTCCAACGGGGTAAAGGAAAGGGTCAGCATCGACTTGAATCGGGATTCGAGGATTCAAGAGTCCTATGCTTGATCACTAACCTCACAAAGTCACGAAGTCCGATCCCCCGATAAGTAAAGAGAGGGGATCGCGCGAAGAGTTCTGTGGGTGCAGACTTCCCGATAGGGAAATAGAAGGACATTAGAGTTCTTCGGGCTGTGGTAAAGGGAAGATCCTGTGAGCGGACGTGCTTGCGAGAGAATCTGTATCACTTAACATAAATGTGAAATGGAAGTTGGGTGGACTATACCTGTCGACTGATTGTCTTATAGTTTATACCTCCTGACAACCGGGTGTTGGAAAAATTGGCATTCATGTGTTGTCATTGATGTCAACAATCATAGTAAGCAGAGCAGCAAGGTCAATATCATGAAGAAAAAGAATCGACAAAAGAACATTCGTGACTATTGTTAATCATGATAAGATCAATAATTCAACGATAAAATCTCAGGAGGGTTAGCAAATGCAGAGATCAAATATCAGAAGAGATTGGCGCATTGAAAATCACTAGGTATGGCACGAATGAAACTTAGATCAAATCATGATTGTTGATGTGAAATTGCTTGATTAACGATAGGGATGAATTGTGGGGAGCGAGAGCAGAATTAAACTACTTGCCAATTACAATCCCGCAATTTGTATCAATCGTTCGATCTCATAACTTCAAATATCTATGATTGTAGTTGATCCAACTAACGACTAGTTTAAGTCAGATTAAATCGTGACCGTTAGATGGGCAAAAACCAAATATATGACAGGGATAGATTGCGGAGATGGAAAGAAGAATTAAACATCGTGCTATTTCCAATCTTGTAATTAGTCAAGATCGTTGATCTGCTTCGAGAATATCTACAACTGTTGGATCACTTTAGAGTGGAAGGACATGATAAGATACAAGAGCTGCATCGCAGAATAGATTGAGCCGTCAATCTAAGATCCTGATTGAACGAACATCCTTCACTTCGGGTCAAGAGATATGAGGAACTTACGCTCCCTCAGTTTGAGATTTTAAATCCCTGGAATGTTAAGTTCTGTCAGCTGGTGGATCATGTTAAAGTGGAAGGATAGGATAAAGCTACAAGAGCTGCATTACAAAATATATCAAACTGTTGATCTAAAGAACCTAATCCACAAACATAATTCACTGCGGGTATAAAGAAGCAAGGAACTTACACCCCCTCAATTTGAGATTTGAAATCCCTAGAATGCGAAGTTCCACCAGCTGTTGGATCATGTTAAAGTGGAAGGACAAGATAATCCACAAGATTTGCATCACAAATAGATCGAGCCGTCAATCCTAGATCATGATCAAACGAGCATCCTTCACTACGGGTCTAAAGATGTGAGGAACTTACACTTCGTCAGTTTGAGATTTGAAATACCCGGAGCCCAGAAATATGAAGTATATAAGGATCGTTGGATATGGAGAATGAACTAGGATTGTTGGATCAGGATTGTTGGTCAGCAGAACATGTCAGCAAGGACGTGTGGGAGATCCATGTCAGCGAACCTTGTAAGAAAAGACGTAAAAGGATTTTGACCATTGATCAAAAGAGGGACACGAGTCAGCCGTCTATCATCTTTGGAAGAATGATGTATGGAGGAGAGAAAGGTTTGAGATTTGATATCTCTAGAGTTTGGAGACCCAGAGTAAATGGTGGCCATCCATCTCATCAGAATATCGAATCGTAACCATTGATTTAATAAATCTCTCAAGCACTTGTTTGGCTTAGCATTTGGTTATCGTTGATGGTCATATGATATAAGAGTTTTAAAAGGGAGGCTGTTATATGTGGTTATAGTTGGTAAAGCCTGTGGTTCTGTAACGCACAGTCATATGTGATGGTTTGAAGAAAGCACCTCCATGAAATTTGGTTTCTGTGAAAATAACAAAGATTCAGGATCAAGTATAAAGGATTAAATTGATCCATGAATGTGACCAATTTATAAAAAATCTTCACGGTAAAATAAGTAAACAACAATTAAGATTAATTAATTGAAGAGGTGTGACAGTCGAAATGAAGGGATACAGATGTGTCACACTCACACCATTTGAAGATTATATAATCATGGAAGAGTGGGAGAAGAAAGTGTCTCAACAGTCCAGATAAAAAGATAAAAAACCAAAGCAGATTCCAAGAAGAAAAGATAATACCTATGCATTAAGGATGGTTGGGTGGTGCAAGGACAGGTTGATGCCTACAGAGGGAGTTGGTGCTTCCTTGTCATTTGTAGCTGACTAAATAGGGGGTCGTAGCCTCCTACCAGTTGGTGCTAGTAAACCAGGGTGTGGGTGCATCCTAATCAGTCGGTGTTGATCAAAGAGGAAGTACATATTCCTTCTATGTAACATGTAAAACAATTTTTGTAGTTAAATAGAAAAGAGTTTGTGGTTTTCCCAATTGGGTTCCAGTTGGGCCCCAACAACTCCCCCTATATTTTTACAAAATTTAAAGGGCCCCTATTAGAATCTTGATAATTATAATGAGCTACATAATCAACCTTTTCAAATAG
>ML778992.1:587985-601206 GCA_009831015.1 Picea engelmannii
CTTAGTTCATTCAATAGTCTAGATCTAGGGAAAGAGTAGTATTCTGTCTTGTTTTGTTCTAGATCCAGGTGGATCTAGGGAGATTGGTCTGTGTCCGCACTCACGAATTTATCCTGAAACAAAATTGGTGACTCCACTGGGGACTTATCCCTGGTTGTCTTTATGGTTTTGAATTTTCTGTGGCCATTTTCTCTATTTGCCTTTTTCTCATAATTTGTCAGTGTCTGAGTCCTCAGGATACCCTGAGAGACCTTCTGGGTCTGAAAGCCATTTTGGATTTTGCTTGATTTTTCAAAATTTTTATTAGTTTCAGGGATTCTCGCGCTGTGTCCATTAGAAGCCTGCGAGAACCACTGAGGTTCGCACCTTGCTTATATACTCCAATGCGAACTGTTCGCATTCTGCATTGAAGTGGCCTGCGAGAACCATTGTTTCTTGCACTGTGTTACACACTGGCCTGCGAACATCTTTTTGAAAATTTTTGAATTCCAATTCTGACTTTTGCAATAGCTCAGTAAGGTTGATTTAAGTCTTTTTGACTCTTTGGATCACTGGCTTACCTATTTTTTCTTTCATTTGCTTGCTGGACCTAATCTAGGGTTTCTAGGCCTTTTCTTGCTTTGGGAACTTGACTTTCATTTCTTAGCCTTTGTTGGCATTTTTCTTCTCTCTGATTACTGGAGTTGGATGTGTCGTGTTGGTTAAGACTCAATGATTGATTGGAAGTTAAGTTTTCGGTGTATCTTTTTTGATTGTTGGTTCCAACGGACAATTTTCATTTACATTAAGAAACTCCTTGGTTTGCTTGTTGTTCTTACTGTCATTGAAAGTTTTGGTTGAGTTGTAGTTGATTGTTTGATATTGGTGATTTGATTTTCTTTTCTCCGTCATTGGAGTTCTTCTTGGAAAGTGAACCATATGTTTTCTTTCAAGTTTTGTTTTTGCTTTGTTGAAAACATCGAAAAGCAAAGTTTTAGAGTATTGAAGTTTTGAAAAAGATATTTAGAAAGTGTTCATTGATACATGATTGTTTGCATTCACATTCAAATGGAAATTGAGCATTGCATTTGCATTGTAATATTGAGATTGATTCGGAAATTGTTCTCTCTCTCCCATAACTAGGATTCATGGAATGAAATGAGTCATTTTTCATCATATCCTTGCATTATTTGGGTTAGAGTCACATATCATGAGTTTCACTTCCGTTGCCTCTGAGTAAACAACAGCTTTTAAAAAACATTGCGCAATATTAAAATGTATCTAGTAACTCTTTTCTAGGGCTCTTTTACACCAACATTTAGCTAGGCTAGTGCTTTGGAGTAGGAAGAGAGACACACTCTCCAAAAGCTCAAAAACACACAATAGAATCTTGAGTTAGGGAGTGTAAAATTCCATTGGCAACATATTGTCCTAGGAAGCCCTTCTAACACAAAGGTCAAGCATTAGGTCGCATTGGTGTTGGCAGGGATACTCACCCACTTTGTTGACATCAATGTAGAGATTGCACGTATTACAGGGATCACTCCGAGGTATACCCACAATTATGAGTGGAAGCCTTTGAGTTGGTTTCGGGCTTTGCTACCCTGCCCTTGCGTGTGGATCGGACTGATGACCGTTCCCCCAGGTTGTACTGTTGTTTGTGGTAACCTTAGTTGCTTATCTCTCTAGGTTCTTACCCAAGGTGACTGTGGAGGGGCAAGTCTTCACGGTACCTGGAATCGACGTTGATCAAACTCACTCGGGCTCCTTGTAAGGTAAATCCACAATTACTGCATGGAAGCCTTAGAGAGTAAATCCACAATTACTGGTGTGGAAGCTTTCACCAGGGTGTAAGTCTGTTAAGCAGGTCATCAACGTAACTTTTCCACCCTAGCCCCGCCCCTTCTCATTTCGTTGTTGCGACGTTGGATTTCATCACCAACTAGTGGCTTCGGTATTAGAAGGTATTGTTTGCTTGGTGATTGTCTCTAGATTTTGTTTACTAGTGTATGCTGTTGTTTCTCGTAGTTGACCATAGGATTCATTGGGGGGTTTGTTACTTGTTTACAATTTCTCCCCCGCAACGTTCACGTAGGATGCAAGGTTTGTCTCCAGAACGTCCGGAAGCTTCACAACCTTTGAACACAGCAACACTTGAAGGTACCCCCGAGGACTCTCCTCGCCCGGGTGAAATCCCTCTTGTTCCTTTAACACACGTTGACGTCAGTGACGTTCCAGAAGTTTTTACACCACCTCCACAATTCGAAACTACTGATCCTCTTGCCGAGTTTTGAATTACAAATACTGTAGAGGACTACCGCATTCGTCGTGGTGAACGACCTTCAGGACGATTTCATCTTTCTTCAGAAACTCTTGTTGTATCTTCTGAATCAATTGCTGGGGATTCTCATGGTGTAGTAGGCCAAGATCCTTCTTGGTCAGGTGATTTTTGATGAGTCTTTTTTGGTACTGAATCCCCTATCTACGAAGTCATCGACCCTTCTGTGTTTCCTGAACAAGGAACTGCACCATAGATTACCGCTTATCGTTTTGTTCTCCCTCCCGAGATGGCCCATCTCGCAAATACTATGAGTGTCCAAGACGAGATTCCGGCAACTACTCTTGCACCTATTAACACTCAGAGAACACCTGAGGTTAATCCGAATTTGCCCCCTGGTTACCATGCATTGAATCCTACGTTGAATGTTACACATCCAACACCTCCACAAACCCCTGCTGGTTCTCCAGGTGGTCTTCAGTTTCCTGGGCATCCTATTCTCAGTTTCATCCCAACACTCCCTCAGTTTCCCACTGGCACTACTAATCCTAGTGGTACTATACTGACCATTGCACCAAATGTACAGATTCCTGTTGGTGGATAGAGTGGCACAGTTCCGTTTCCTTTTCCTTTTCCCGGACAACACACAGTGACTACACAACCCACTATTGGTACACAAATACCGCGTGGAACTGTCCCTTTAATAGGGGGACCAACCTCTCCTTTAGGCCCAAACATACCTCCTGCATTGGCCCAGTATTGGAATCATCTTGTGCAGAATTTTCCTCAGAATACTGGGGGGCAGCAAGCTGTCCCTACTGTAGGCCAACCGTATCCAGGTGTGACTAATCCTATATGGGGTTTGAGTCAGACTTCTCAACCCTAGGTCCCTACTCAGACTCAAGGTCAAAATCCTTGGGGTTACTATCCTATCCAGCCACCACCCAACCAACCTGGATCTTCCCTCTGGGGGAAAACTGCATACGGTCCCACTGGTTTACTAATGGGGCTTCCGCCCCAAATTCACCAGTATCCACAAGTGAATCGGAAATTGCCCTTTCTTGCTACTTTGGATTTGCCAGACTTGTCTAGGATTCTTAATGATCCTATTCGTCACTCTCCTCAATGGCCTGCTATTCCTGCAAAGCTTCCATCCGATATTCTAAAATTCGATGGAAAGGTGGGAGAGGACCCGAATAATCATGTCATGACTTTCCATTTGTGGTTTTCGTCCAACTCATTGATGGATGACTCCATTCGCCTACATCTTTTTCAACGCACCCTTACAGGTGCTGCTGCAAAGTGGTACATTGAATTACCACGAGGTTTCTTTTTAGATTTCAACACCCTGGCCATGGCCTTTCTCACTCATTACCAGTTACCGATCCGTTACGATACTGGGGCTAAGATTTTAACCTCCTTTAAACAAGGTACCGACACTCATATATCTGATCATATTCATGAGTGGCGGAGGAGGTGACGTCTTATCAAACTCAAGCTCCCCGATTAGTTGTTGGCTGAATGGTTTACAAAATCTTTTGTAAACAAAATTGGAAAAGACATTGCTATGGGTGGTGCTGTTACTGAAGAGCAGGCTATAAGTCGAGCTCAATATCTAGATCTCATTTATTCGCAAACGAGGACTTTGTATGATTTACTCCCTGATCTACCTCGTCCTGGAACTTCCGGCACTTCTACTACTCTGGCGGCCTCGCATGCCGCTAATAGTGTGATTGGTACCACTCATAGCCACTCACATTCCGTTTCTACTACAACCCCAAAATCCAATTCTTCTAATGTCCAAAATGCTCTGTCTCCTACTCCTCCCATCGGTAAAATTTCCGAAGTAAACGCAGTTCAATCTACGCCTGCCGGTAAGAATAAATCCAAGAAGGGGAGAGGCAAGAATAAGGAGGGTAAAAACAATAATCCTAATGAGAAAACCAAAACCACTCCTGTTGATGACCAGGATAAGCGCAAACCACACTACCCTTGCCTTATTTGTGGTGATGATCACTACACAAAGGATTGTCCGAGACGTGCCGAAGTTAACAAGTTCCTTCAAGGAACGCCCAAACCTTCTATGCCGACAGTCTTGTCTCAACCTTTCCCGTCTCAACAGCAGGCTTCATTGGTCATTCATGACCAACCATCTCCTTCTACATTGTCATATGTTTTGATGTGCACGGGTGATTCGAAAAAAGACAATGTTGCACTTACGACTAGAGCTAAAGACTATACCTCTTCTAAGGAGAAGGTTGATGATACACCTCCTGATCTGGTCCAACTTTCTCCACCGAACCCGCCTGGGACCGGTCCTCTTCATCTCGAACGACCGAACCTGGATACAGTTATACGACCACCCCCAAAAGGTGTCGTTAAGAAGTCGGCATTCAATCCTCATGCTCGGGCCGCCCAGAACTATAGCATAGTCAAAGATTTGGCCCAAGCACCTTCTGCGATGTTTGCCCTGGAAGTCCTTTAATCTTGTCCTACACAACGAAAGGCTCTGTTGAAAGCCATAGGTGGAATCGATCCCACAAATACGAATCTGATAGTCTTTAACTTGGATGATCATATTCCAAGGTTACCCCCACAGCTTGCATTTCAAATACAAGTTGTTGTGGCCGACAAGAGTATTTGTCGGACTGTTGTTGACGAGGGTGCCTCTATGTGCGTGATGTCTTTTACTTGTTGGAAAGCCATTGGCTCTCCTCCTCTAACCGAATCCCAAAATACTTTGTGAGCCTTCAACGGCTCGGGTTTTAATCCTTATGGTGTTCTACCATCGTTGCCTGTCACTTTGGAAGGTAAGACTGTCCAAGTGGAAGTGGAAGTTTTTGATACTCCCTTGGATTATAATTTTCTACTTGGTCGTAGCTGGGTTGATTCTATGCGTGCCGTTGTGTCTACCCTGTTCCGTGTCTTACGTTTTCCTCACCAAGGAAAAGTTGTTACAGTTGATCAACTTACCTTTTTCAATGCTGATACTCATGTTGGCAATGTGCCTTTCATTGCTAAAACCCCACTGGGTTATGAGAATGTTGGAGTCGGTCTTTTAAAAGACTCTTCGTTGATGGGAACTTTCCCCATACCACCACCGTCCGATATTCCACGCCCATTTATTGCTTCTATTAATATGGTCTCTGTTGTACCTCACGAACTTCCTGTGTCTGTTGACCCTTGGATAGTCCCTGATCCTGGAGATCATGTTTGTTTCGGTGATGTTATGCCATTAAGTCCGGTTGAGTCCGCTTACCAAGCTATCCAATCGACAACCCTTACTACTTCTTCTCTTGAAGAGTTTTCTCCCGACCCTTTCCGAGTTGTCTTTCCAACTGACGAGATGATTATGTCCGTCATGGCAGATACCCCGTGGGATGATGGACATCATCGTTCCATTTTGTTTTTGGAGCAACACACTCTCGAGAATTACCAACGGATTTTGACTCCGTTGACCGTTGTGGTCATCACGACCATTCCTGGAACTACACATGATGTGTTTGCAGAAGGGAACCTTCGCAACATTTCACCCACGATTCCCATAGATATTTTGGTGAAACCTAGGATCGTCGAGAACGTTCATATTGGAGCTTCGTGTTCTCCTGAGGAAATTGTCACTTATACTTCCTTGTTTAAAGAATTTCATGATATCTTTGCCTAGAGTTACGAAGAAATGCCAGGTATTGACCCCTCTATTGTGGTCCATGAAATTAAGACATACCCCGGAGCCAAACCAGTCTAGTAGTGCCTCTGTCCTGTCCACCCACGTAAAGCCGCAGCCATTAAACTTGAAGTTGAAAAACTCCTTAAAGCCGGTTTTATTTATCCAGTGGCCTTGACAGAATGGGTTTCCAACCTAGTACCGATCGATAAAAAGGGTGGTAGTATTCGTGTTTGTGTTGATTATCGAGATATCAACAAAGCTTGTCCTAAGGACAATTTTCCAACCCCTTTCGTCGACCAGATCATCGATGAGTGTGCCGGCAACGAAATCTTTTCCCTTATGGATGGATTTTCTGGCTATAATCAAATCAATATCGCTCTTGAGGACCAACACAAAACAACTTTTATTTGTCCTTGGGGTACTTTCACCTACCGTAAACTTCCTTTCAGTTTAAAGAACGCAGGTGCTACGTTCCAATGTGCTATGTCTTACGCATTTCACGATATTAAGCATATTGTTCAACCTTATTTGGATGATCTGTCGCCTCACTCTTTACGACGAGTTGATCACCCTATGCATCTCCGAGCTATTTTTGTTCGTTGTCAATTCTATCGCATTCGCTTGAATCCTCATAAGTGTGTCTTTTGCGTAGAATCTGGTCATCTTCTCGGTTTTATTGTTTCACGCCATGGGATCCGAGTTGATCCTATCAAGGTTGAGGAAATTCTTAATCTCCCTCCTCCTTCCTCTTTGCGTCAGCTACAAAGTTTGCAGGGGAAAGAAAACTTTCTTCGTCGCTTCATCTCGAATTACACTGAGATTACTCGGGGTTTTACACGTCTTTTAAAGAAAGGTTTTGCGTTTATCTGGGATACAACTGCTAATGATGCCTTTGAAGCCTTGAAACTGTCCCTCACGAAAGCCCCTCTTCTGTTCCCTCCGGATTACAGTCGATATTACTTTCTTTACTTAGTTGCGTCCGAGTATACCATTGGTATGGTCCTCGTTCAAGAGGATGATAACCACGATGAACATGTTATCTATTATTTGAGTCGAAGTTTAACTTCCAAGGAAATCAAATACCAACATGTTGAGAAGATGGCCTTGGCTGTTGTACAAGCCGTTCAATGTTTTCGTCATTATATCCTCGCCAGGAAAACTACCGTGATTTCACACTGTAATCCCATACAACATATATTGACTCGTCAATTGCTGGGGGGAAAATACTCTAGGTGGATTGTTATTCTCCAGGAGTTCGATTTGGAATTCGATCGAGCCACGTCGAAGAAGTCCCTAGTTTTCGCTGAGTTGATTTGTGACTTTCCCCACACTTCCACGGAAAAAGTAGCAGTCGATTCGTTACCTGACGAGTCACTTTTCCTTATCAGTACTGACGATGTTTGGTACGGAGATATCATTATCTATCTCCAAACTCAAACTTTCCGGCCTGCGTTGTCCAGTGCCGAACGCCGTCATGTTCGTTATCAAGCACGTCATTACATTATCCTCAGCGATACTCTTTATCGTCGAGGCATTGAATCTGTCTTTCGATGGTTTTTGACTTTTGACGAAGCTGAGAAAGATTTGAATGACTGCCACTCTGGAGCATGTGGTGGTCATATGTCTGGGTATGCTACTGCTCAGAAAATATTACGTGCAGGTTACTTTTGGCCTTCCTTGTTTACTGACTGCATTACTGCTGTTCAGAAGTGTCATGCATGCCAGACCTACAATCAGAAGATTCGATCGTATCCTGCTCCCCTTCATCCTGTAGTCTTAGTAGGTCCTTTCGCTAAATGGGGCATTGATTTCATGACATGTCACCCTCACTCGACCGGGGGGCATGGTTACATTATCATCGCTGTAGATTATTTTACTAAGTGGGCCGAGGCAATGCCGACATTCGATAATACTGGGAAGACTGCAGCACTATTCCTTTTCAACCATGTCGTTACTCGTTTTGGTGTTCCTCGGGCTATCGTTACCGATCACGGTAGTCATTTCAGAAACAATATGATGTCTGAACTTACCGAGAAGTTGGGCCTTCTTCATGATAGCTCAACACCCTATTATCCACAGGCTAATGGCCAGGTTGAAGCCATCAATAAGGTTCTCATCACTATGATTTGAAGGATGATAGGGATACACAAAACCAGCTGGCACACAATGTTATTTTCGGCATTGTGGGCATATCGGACGTCTGTTAAGTATGCCACAGGATTCACACCTTTTCGATTAGTTTATGGCATGGAAGCCATTCTACCAATAGAATGTGAAATACCATCTTTGAAGCTAGCTGTAGAGCTCTTACCTAATACTTCTGCCGAAGAGGAACGTCTGTTGTTTTTGATGCGATTAGATGAGACTCGCTGTGACGCTACTTTGGTAATCGAAGCCCAGAAAAAATGTGTTAAGGAACAGTACGACAAGCAATGCAAACCTCGTGTCTTCTCTGAAGGAGATCTTGTTCTTTTATATGAACAAGATAAAGATGCCTTAGAAGCTGGGAAATTTGAACCAATGTGGCGTGGGCCTTACATTGTTAGTAAAGTTTTGGCAAAAGGAGTGTATGAGTTAGTGGATTATGATGGGGTACCTTTGAGTGAACCCAGAAATGGGTTGTACTTAAAGAAGTACTATGCATGAGTCATTTGTGCATGAAGTACTTGTATTTTTATGTATCATACTGAGTGTGTGTGGTATGTTTAGTTTTGTGTTTGACGTTATTTGGTCTCTACCCTTACGTGACGTTGTGTTTGGTTGCCAGATGTCGGAGTATTTACTACCTTATATTGGCTTCGCTGACAACGCTAGCCATAGTACTCGGAACCTAGCTTCTGCTGCCTGGGCAATCTATGCCCCAACAAACGAGCATATATCTTTACGAGGTGTATGTCTTGGCCGAGTGACCAACAACATAGAAGAGTATAGCACCGTTATTGAGTTATTGGTTGATGCTATCTCTTTTGGAATTCGTAGTTTGGTTGTGTGACTTGAATCGCAACTAGTGGTACTACAGCTAAGTAATGTATACTCTATTCAAAGTCCTACATTATTAAGAGTTTATTTGCGAATTCGCCTCTTTGAAAGACATTTTGATTATATTGAATATCAACACATTCCGAGAAGTCTTAATACATTAACAGATGCTTTGGCTAATTACGTATTAGATAGACATTTGAACAATTTATAAATCAAACACATGTACACAAGTGTAAAGTAAGCCGGTAGAAACCATGTATATATAATAACGATCAAAGTTTGTTTTTACAAAATGAGTCCGAAGACCAAAATATCAAAAATGAAGCTCATGGCTTCTACATAACGATATCATGACATCAATGATGTTCACGATAGCACACTAAAGTCCTGGCCACTCTGCGAAGCAAGTGACCCATGGAGGCAGAGACTCCCACGGTGTGACGCTGATCGCGTCGTGGAATATCCTCTAGAGACATGTCTGGAACATTAGTCATCAACCCCTCTAGGTTCTGCTCCACTGTCAAGTAGTCCTCAGCATACTGGGGGACTGCGACTACTGCCTCTCCTCTACACTGGATAGGAGAGCTACCAGCTGGTCTATGTGCCCCAACATCTGTGTTATCAATAAAATTTTGGTGTTAGTCTTTGGATGTTTCTATAAAACCAAAAAACATTTAATATAATGAAAATACAAAAACATCTAAAAAGATAGAAGTTGGTATACTTCTTACCAATATCACCCCACTGTGCGTCTTCGGGAAGGACAAGGTCAGGATCACCACGGAAGTCCAAACTAGCATACGCATAATCCTTGACCATCAAAACCTGGCCTTGAATCCAGTCAAAGAAGCGATCGTTGTATCTGACAATCGGTCCTGCCACATGCCTAGCCATGAGTTGGCACCATCTCAACATCCATGGATCCCTAGGACCTGGAAAGTCCCAATCTTCCTGAAGCATGTACACTGGGACCCTCTCACAAAAGAAGGATACTAGCAATGATCCATAACCAAACTGCTTTAGATCTCCTCGTTTGCATTTGGTTAGTTGCTTTTTGAGGTTGCGTAACACTGCATCCGCCCAGTTGAAGACCCAGGGCTCAACACACTCGAGGGCATATTGGAAATATCTCTGCAGAGCCATATGTGGGGCAGCACTTCCTGCCATTTGAGCAATAGTAAAGAGAATGGTATGGAGAGTTATATCATTCACTCCCCAAATAGCTACCTTTCCCTTTTGTCTTTCAGCCTCTGGCACACAATACTCCCGACAATATTCACTCATTTTTAGACATCCCCTGTGACTACCTGTCAAACTGATGTAGGAACCTCGCCTGGATAACCCAGTCAGGAAATAAATATCCTCAATGTCGATCATCAAAGTGTGAGCACCGACATTGAAGACCTGCTGATCTGGATCCCACATCCAGATCAAGTGTTCTAGCAATCGGACTTGGGCTCTCATGCCCGGTATACGGAAATACTTTAAGAGACCACAATCTCTTAAAGCATCAAGAGTCGACGGGTGGTTTTCGGCAGTTGCATTATCATCCTCATGTTCTCTTTCTCTCCATTCGAGCACCATTGTGATAGTTATTAACTTGCATGGAAATCATGTGAAGAAAGTTAGTAATCTAAAACATGAAGAAAATTGGTTTTATTGACTAAACGTTATACAAATTTCTTGACCTCTATGCTGTTCGCAGGTGGGTCTTGAGCACAGTGCGAACTTCTCGCACTGTAGCTCAAGCTCACCTGCGAGAATGAAGACTTCTCGTAGGCCCCGTATGGGTAGCCTGCGAGAATCTTCATTCACGCATAGGGTTTCAATACCAAGCTTAAAACTTGACATTTAGCCATTAAAATCATGAATTTAAACCATGAAAAGTTAGGGAATTGATCACTTACCAGTTTGGTCCAGACGATTCGTGAAATGATGCCCCAAAGCTCCCGGAAATTGACGATGAATATCGGAGGTAAAATGGGAGTTTTTGCACTACAATGGTAAATGGGTAAAACAATGTGGTAAAAATGAATAGTAAATTTGTTTTATTTACTTTTTGCCATATTCCAAGTGGGTTTTTCTATTTTTATTTCATTATTTAGCCCATTTAACCCTAATTACTAATACGAAAGTGAGTAAAATGACTTGCAGGTACCTAATGCAGATAATTATGGACAAAAAACTCTTACGGTGTGGTGTGTTTTTATTGATTTCCTATGGTTTTGATCTGAAACCTCAAGTTCCTTTTATCCGTTCTTGCACTTGCGAAAAAACTAGAACGTGATCGAGCGTTGTTTTATCTCTTTTCCGGGCTCATTGTGGTTACACGAAAAAGGAACCCCCCTGGAGTTATCTTTAAGCTCTTTTTAGACTCTCGAAACATGAAAAGATTGCCGAGCGATCTTACTATTTTCATGCTCGTTAAAGTATTTGAAGTTACACGTCCTTCGAGCGATAGTTTAACCCTTTTTCAGTCTCGTTGGACTATGGTACGAAAAAGGAACTGAGAGAGTTCTCTTTTGAGTGTTTTTCCTAACTCTATAATCTTGAAAAACCTTTGAGATTGCTATCTCTAGAATCATTAAACAAACATTGACAGACCCGTGATGGGACCGAGCCACTCCTTCTTAGGGTTCTTTAAAAATACTCCAAGGGACTCGTCCGAAGGATGAGCTTATATGAACAAGCATATGTGATCCTCTTCAAGCTTGCGTAAAAATAAAGAGGTACTTGCCAGAAATGGTGGGGGGAAATTTGGGAAAGGGATATGTTCCGTCTTTGAGTTAATTGGTAGTAAGTGTCGCTCTTGAACATGACACCCCCTATTCATCATCCGAAGTTGGTTTTGGGAAATCCATTTATCTCTCATTTCAATTTGATTACAAGGTCTTTTCCATGTGTCATTTTTTGAGTCAATGCTGCCAAATCATTGGTCGTGTCGTTCATATGTTCAAGAGCTGTCCGTTTGAAACCTCTATTGAGTCGGCCATCTGCAGTTATCCTTCACTTTGTGTCGGCCTTCCCTGTGTCCAAAGTCCAATTGTTACATGCTCTATTTCACCATCAAACTCTGTTACTCATTTCGTGTCGCTGATGGGGGATACATCAAGGCCCTCCTGTGACGAGTTTTGTTTCGTCGACTTCAGCACATTATCCGGATTCAAAAATTAGAAATCATTTAGTACCTTGAAGCTTGCATGCCTCAATGGCAAGTTTCTCACTTTCGACAGTGGGTTCACATCATTGACCTCTGATTGAAAGATTCTGTTGGGTGTTCGACATCAACTCATTTATTCACAGTCGATGGATTGTACTATACTACCTTGGGAGTCATTGACATTAATGGTGATTTCCCTCGCACTTGTTAACGGTATACATCAATGATCGGTAATCAAGTGGTTTCTACCATGTTCGACTTCGACACATGTAATCATATGGTCAGATTCGTACTTTTGGGTGATGAAATTGAAGACCCTGGATGTTGTCCTTATAGTCCAGGTTGTGATGAAGTATGTATATTTTTGTGACACATAGATCCATTGTGTATGTTTCGTGGCTATGTCATCTTGATTATTTATCGCACAAATCCACAGTGTATTCCGGTGGCTGTGCTACATTATGATTGCATGGATCCACAATGTATGATTGGTGGCCATGACTTTTGTCTTTTATGTCATCAGTCTATGATCTGAGCATGGGAATGCCTACCTCAGGAATTGGTATATATGATATTCTGTTGATGCTTAGATGTTTGCAGGTCTCTGATTAGATGTGCTTTTGGTTCTTGACACACACATGCAGCTTACAAAGTCTATCGACTGTCACTAGTTCCACTCTCAGACTTTGGGGGGCATTCTGTTATCCACAATTTTGGTCATTGTGATGATGTCATGGTGATGTTATGATGATAGCAAATCAAACTCCTCATTAAAGAACTCCTTCCTGAAAAATGTTGCTCTTATCTATTTCCAGAAATCATGTTTTGAGGAATGTTCGCAGGCTGCATATATACTCTTCTGCGAGAATCCTTCATTCTCGCAGGCTGCATTCAGCTGGAGTGCGAACTTCTCGCACTGTAATCATTACCAGGGTGTGAACATCTTTTTACATAGGAAAAAGATCAGATTCCTGAGCCTTCTAGAAGGGAATCTTCTAGAAGGGTGAGTTGCTATTCGAATGGTTGTTCAGAGGCTGGCATTCCAGATTTATTGGGATCATTCTTATCCTAGCAACTAACCTATTCTCTCCTATAAATTGATGAGAATACTCATGGAAAGGGTTAAGTTGGCAAGCTTGAGAAATCTATTGGAGA
>ML778992.1:622974-637353 GCA_009831015.1 Picea engelmannii
TCCCTTCAACTTTTTCATGCACCCCTCCAAGAATAACATCCAACAACATGAAACCACCCTAACTAATTCAACCCCATTAGCAAGGTGATTTAGAATATGGACCCACAAGTCCATGAAACTTGTGGGAAATACCTTCTAAAACATTCGAACAATCTTATCTATCATGCCACCATGTAATTCTAGTGATGTAAATATCCTTTGATGCAATCCAATCTATAAATGAAAATAATTTAGATATATCATGTTGTGGGTCTTGATGAAGTCATGGTCCACAAAACCATGTGCAAGTAAAATATAATAACACTATAAAATAAAAACATACAAAATTAATTGGCATAAAACTATGAGTGTATGGAAAATTATTGTTAGGAAATAATACACTTCCATGATAAACCTAGTAGAAGAGAAGAATACATATTTAAGCTATAAAACAAATGACAAAGAAAACACACAGTACACAAATATTTTATCTTGGAAACCCAAATGGGAAAACTAGTATTTCTTGAGCATCTTGCTCTCTTGTTGTCTTATTCATTCAGAATAAAAGGTTACATGCGTAAACTTGGTCCAGACCTAAGACACAATTGACATCATAACCTCTTGCTTATACAAGAACAACCATAAATCCAATTCGACTTACATTTATATGACCAACAACCTCACGATTATTGATTAGATTCCACAGTATTACATCACACCTTATCTATAGGTTTTAAAGTAGGAAAAACCCTAATTAAACTCACCCAAAAAATGTTACAGATCCATGCAGATCATTGGCTACAAATCCCACAAATCTTGGTATTCTCTTACAGTCGACTACCAAGTCGGATTACTAGTCGACTGCCAATCGACCTTCATTCGGTCTTCAGTTGGTTGCCACATGATTGACTATTGACCTCTTATTGACTAACCTCTTCGACTTGATATCAATTACTTCGAATTCGACTTTTCTTGGTCGAACACTTCGACCTTCGAATTTCACTGTTGGTTGATAGACCTCGACTCAAATTTTACTATAAAGAATATAAAAACCCAACATTATCCCACTTATTTTCTTCTTTGTTGAAACTAGGAGTTTCCTGAACATTTGGTCACATACCTAGGGAAACAATTCCCATTGCCTCTCTGCACCAAGAGAACTTCACATCACGCACATACTTGATCAAGGAGTCTGTTATGCTTTCCAATGTGTCTACTTTCTCCAACAACAATTTGTTGCTTTCCACATATCTCTAATGAAATGGTATTATATATTAATATTATTAGTATTGGAATGATAATCATGTTGGTTGTGTAGCCTGATTATCTTCCAGATTCAGAGGTATTTTTCAGTTGTGCTTGGATCCCATTTTCTGATGGGGGTGTGTGTGGGGGATTTCCCCCTCACTATTTTTTTCAGGGGGGTCTAGAGGGGGCGAAGACAATTAATGGAGCACCCCCCCTGGTGGTGGATTCGAGGGCAGTGCCCCTAAGGTGAAATTTTGGGAAAAATTTCCTTATAAAATATTGTAATTTCATAGTCAATCTAGATCATTCATTATAAGGTCACAAATCTTATGGTAGAAGTTATGTTAGGGTTTTTTTCCCTAGAAGGAAACCCTCATTTCATGAGGGAATTGTATTGCGGCTTTGTATGTGTGTGAATATTGTATTATGAGAGGGGAGACTGTGAGACAAGGAAGAGGAAGTTACAATGGATGTGTTGTAGGGTGTATCCCTTCATTATCTGGATAATAATAAAGGAAGGACCTGGAAATTTCTATGGTGGATGTAGCCCACACTGGGTGAACCATGTATATATGTGTCTCTATTGTATTATGTATCTTCTATGTTTTATTTCCACATTTGTTTTACTTTATTGGTCCACAATCCTGTTTTTCTAGCAAAGCAAGGTTCTTTTCCAGGAATATTGCACTTTGACTGTCACAATTTATCTTTATAGCTCTCTCCTCAAACCCAATCCATAAACACAATCATTACAACCATACTACTTATTTTCTTCCATGAGTGGCTGCCATGTATTCAACTTCTATCATTGACAAGGCTACGACTGCCTGTCACTTACTCATCCAGTTGATTGTTCCACCGAACATCTTGAACACATATCCATTGGTCGACCTTCATCGATCCATATCTCCTACCCATTCGGTGTGGACAAAGCCATGTACATCTAATTCACTGTTGCCTCCAGGTTTCCCTTGGTAGCATATAGCATAATTTTTTGTGCCACACAAATACCTAAATACTCTCTTGACAGTTGTCTAGTGCTCTTCACCAGGTGTCGACATGTATCTTCTTAACACTCCCAATGCATGGAAAATATATGGCCGAGTCCATATCATCACATACATTAGATTACCAATAACACTTGCATAGGGAACACATGCCATGTCCTCTATCTCTTCCTGTGTCATTGGACTTTGTTCAACAGTTATCCTTGCTCCCATAGGAATTGACACCTTTATAGGTTTTCTATCCTACATGTTGAAACGTTTCAAAACTATTTCAATATAATTCTTCTAATTCAACCAGATCTTTCTAGTTGCTTGATATCTCTTGATCTCCATTCCTAGAATGAATTTCATTGCACTAAGATCCTTCATTTTGAACTTCATGGATATCTTCTTCTTCACCTATTTTATTGCATCCATGTTGTTTCTGATTAACAACATGTCATTGACATGCAAATCTACATATATGAAACACCCACCTTCTTCCTTGGAATATATGCAGTGATCAACCTTGCTTCTCACAAATCCCAAACTAAGGTTGTATGTGTCAAACTTTTGGTACCACATCCTTGGTGATTTATTTAGATCATAAAGGGATGTTTTCAATCCGCACACCAAATCTTTCTTTCCCTTTACTACAAATCCTTCAGGTTGTTTCATGTAGATTTCTTCTTCCATGTCCCCATGTAGGAATGTTGTCTTCACATTCATCTATTCTATTTCCAGATCAAATGTTGCAACCATAGAAATTAGTACTCTAATAGAAGTTAATTTTGCAATAGAGGAAAAATATCACTGAAGTCAACTCCTTCGACTTGGGAATATCCTTTCACTACCAGTCAAGCTTTGAATTTCTTGACTTGACCTACAACATTCATCTTTTTATTGAATACCCACTTGCTACCAATGAGATTTCTTCCACTAAGAAATTTGACTAAATCCCATGTTTGATTCTTATGCAAGGATTCCATCTTTTTGACCATGGTGTCCTTCCATATTCTACCCTTTATCGAGTTGAATTCCTCCCTGTCTGACTTGGGCTCCTCATTAGTGGCACTTAATGATGCAGGAGCATCTCCCACGTCAAGCGAGCCAGCGCGGAAGCAAAGGACAGCTGGACAAACGCCAGCACACATTTTGAAATTTCTCTTGGAGTTGATGCGCAAACATAAATGTGGAAATTTAATGAAGCACACTTGTATAATGTAATCAGACCTTGAGCCATACGCTCTCCTCCTTAGTAGGTAGGAGGCATTTAAGATAGTTAATGCAAGTTGATAGAATTTAATTCTAGATTAGACTATTTGAGAGCGCAAGAGGGAAATGGGATATAGACACCCTCATTGTGCATTGTAAGATTATTCTGAAGGAGGAAGAGCAAGAGCATGCAGAGAACTATGTAAGAACACCCATGTACAGATATTTGGATTAATAGAAAGCTTTGATTCAAATTCATGGGTTGTGTTGTTCTCTGTGTATTGATGTTATTCTCATGAATGTTTGCTTCCTGTTATACATTTTCTTTGATATGATGTGTATATGATTTCATGTTCTAAGTTGAAGTCTGAAAGGAAGAGGGGATGAGTTTCAATTGTTTCTCTATCTGAGCAAGAATTCCTGCAAGGAGTGCAGTCGAAGTGTCCGCAAGGAGTACGTTGACAGAGGCTTCAGATAGGTAGCATTTGTTCTCATCTCCGTAGAAGTGCAGTTGGGCACAGGAGCCGTGCAAGGAGTGCACAAGCAAAGAAAAGTCTTAGGGTTGTGAACCTGAGTAAGGTGTGAGAGACTGCTGCTGCAAGAGTGCATAGAGTCGAAGGTATTCAGCACTTGGAAGTGTCTGAGAGTTGCTGCAAGGAGTGCACGCAAGGATCTTCTCTAAGAATTTGAGTTGGGAGAAAGCTCAAGAGGGATAAAGCCTTTGAAGCTATTGAAGGTAGCACAAGACATTGGTGCACATCGAGTGATTAGAAGGCATTTGGAGTTGTGGCGTAAGTGGTTAGATCCGGGAAAGAGTCCTTGGTTCATTTCACTGGGAACATCAAGGAGGAAAAGACAGACGGTCAGGATCTTGTGGAGAGGATTTGCGAAATCCCACCAGTCGTCTGATCTAGTAAAGAAGTGGGGAGGTTACGACTGTGTTCGAAGCTTAAGTTCCAGGGATCATGAGCCGTCGGATCATCACCCAGTTACTCGTCAACTGTCCGATTTGACAGGAATTGCCTAGGACTTAAATCCTCGTGAGAAGAGGGAAAACCTCGAGAACGCATTGGGATATTGAGGTATCGAGGTTCGGAAAATTGGAAATCCCGTGGACCAGGGATCAGGTAAATCCATCGTGAAAATAGAAACAAGTTCAAAGCCTTCCATCTGTTGGGACAGGTGGTAGAAATCAAGAGTCATCGATATATCAGGGATTTTGTCATCGGGGCTCATATAAGTGAGGGGTTTGACTTTGTGTTTGGAAAAGTCCGAGGTTCGATCTGAACCGTCTATCATTTGGGATGCGTGTTGGAAGATCTGACGAAGACGGGGTTCATCATTTCAGAGGTCCTGAGGACAGGATACTCTTGCAATTTGGAATCGTGAAACGCGATATCCTAACAGGCCAAAGGAATAGTGTGGGGCCACAGGCATCGGTAGGTGGATAGGTGGCACATCTTATCCGGGTTTCGTGGCAAGAAGGCCCAAAATATATGCATTAGGATTCGCGATCTTGCAAACTCCGAAATGCCGATGGAGTGAAGGGACTATTGAAAAGTCAACTCGTGAGCGCATCGGAGTTTCGACATATCGGGACTCGGGAGTCGGAGAACCGAGTTGCTCGACACTGCGAGTGCCGAAATCATGATAAAAGAAGTTCCGACAGGGTAAAGGAAAGGGTCAGTGTCGAGTTGAATCAGGATTCGGGGATTCAAGAGTCCTACACTCGACCACTGACCTTGCGAAGTCGCGAAGTCCGATCCCCCGATAAGTAAAGAGAGGGGATCGCGTGAAGAGTTATGTGGGTGCAGGCTTCCCGATAGGGAAATAGAAGGACATTGGAGTTCTTCGGGCCATGGTAAAGGGAAGATCTTGTGAGCGGACGTGCTTGCGAGTGCACCTGCATCAAGTGGTATCAGATCACAGAAAGATTCTTTGCTTTTTGTAGCAGAGAAGAGAATTCACCATGCCGCCCAGGAGAAGGGACGCGTAGACACATGATCCAGAGGGAAGGGAGACATCCAGAGGAAGGGGTAGGCAGGTGCAGAATCCAGAAATAGAAAGAGATCTACATAACATATGCGCCAGACTTGTGGACATGGAGATAAGACAAAAACGCACAGCTGATGTAGGAGATATCAGTGAGTCCGAAAGTGAAGATGATGCTAGACATGGAGAAGAAGAAGTCACAGCAGAAGATGCAGCCAATGAACACTTGCTTAAAGCTGTTGCAAGGATGGGTGCAAAGGTGAAGATGGATATTCCAGTTTATGAGGGAAATCTGGATGTAGAAGAACTTCTAGACTGGATTAGAGATCTAGACACATATTTTGACTATGAAGATGTCGAAGAGGACAAGAAAGTCAAGCATGCCGTCACGAGGTTAAAAGAACATGCAACATTGTGGTGGGATGAACTACAAGCGGATAGGCGTTGCCAAGGCAAGCAGAAGATTAAGAGCTGGGACAGGATGATTGCAAAGATGAAAGAAAAATTCATCCCCGGGGATTATCAAATTTCTATGTTCAAGAGAATGCAGAACCTGAGACAGAAGCTAATGTCAGTAAAGGAATATACTAAAGAATTTTACAGATTGAATATCAGGGCAGGTCATCATGAAAGCAATGATGAAAAAGTAGCCAGGTATATGAATGGCTTGAGATATGAGATTCAGGATGAGATGATCATGTTGACCATCCAAACGATGGAAGATGCTTATTAGATGGCTCTAAAAGAGAAAGAGAAGCTGAGTTGAAAGAAGAGTCAGAGGGGCTGAGGTAGAAGTCAGCCCAGAGGCAAATCAATTGCCCAGGATAGAAACTAGAAGCCCAAGGAGGACTGGAAGAAACCTCAGACTCAAACAGAGAGGGGTGGAACTTCACAGAGAGGGCCATATGTTGAACAATGAGGGCAGCATAATGAGCAGAGAGGAGATTATGCTGACAACAACACTTTTCCTCGTACTAGAGGTAGAGGAAGAGGAAGAGGTGGAGTAATTACATGCTTCACATGTGGAAAGAATGGGTACAAGTCTTACGAGTGTCCAGATAAAAAGAAAGAAACTGGAGAAACTCACATTGCCGAGGCACAAAGGCGAGATGTTGAGGCAGAAGACGCTGAAGGGGGAAGATTGCTCATGATGTGAAAAGTCCTTTTGACACCAGAGAAAGAGGTGGAAAGTTCAGTCCAAAGGACCAGAATTTTTCAGACTGCTTGCAAGACCAAGGATAGGGTATGTAAGGTCATTGTGGATAGCGGTAGCATGGATAATCTCATTTCAACCGAGATGGTAGAGAAGCTGGAGCTGGAGACGACTGATTATCCAAGTCCATATAAAGTTTCATGGCTACAAAAAGGACATTAGGTAAATGTCACTAAACAATGTTTAGTTGAATTTAAGATAGGAGGATATAATGATAAGATATTATGTGATGTCATTCCTATGGATGTTTTTCATCTATTGCTCGGTAGACCATGGCAATATGATAGGAATGTGATTCATGATGGGAGAATGAACACATACACCCTGGAGAAGAATGGGAGGACACACATGTTGCTTCCAATTAATGATAAGGAGGTGAAGCCAGAAGTAAGCAACATAGTACTTCTCATGAGTGGGAAGGAACTCCTTACAGAGGTTAAGAAGAACGAGGATCCACAGTTCATTGTGGTTAGGAAGCTGAGGATTGTTCTGACTAGCACAAGAGTGGATGATTTACCAGAAGAGGTTCAGGAACTGCTGGAAGAGTTCATTGACATCGCAGTGGATGAATTCCCTCGTTCGTTGCCACTGATCAGAAGTGTGAGTCATCATATTGATCTCATACTAGGAGCCAATTTTCCAAACAAAGCCACATACAGACTGACACCGCAGGAGAATGAAGAGGTCAAAAGACAAGTCCAGGAGTTGTTGGACAAAGGTTTAGTCAGGGAAAGCTTGAGTCCATGTGCTGTTCCAACAATAATCAGTCCAAAGAAAGATGGAGGCTAGAGGATGTGTACTGACTCGAGGATGATTAACAAGATAACCATCAGGTACATATTTCCATTGCTGAGGATGGATGATCTGATGGATTGTTTAAGTGGAGCAAAGTATTTTTCAAAGATTGATTTGAAAAGCGATTTTCACCAAATCCACATGACAGAGGGTGATGAATGGAAGACAACATTCTAAACCAACGAGGGGTTGTATGAATGGCTTTTTATGTCGTTTGGCTTAACAAATGCACCGAGTACCTTCATGAGGTTGATGAACGAATTCATGAAGGAGTTCATCGGGAAATTTTTCATTGTGTATTTGGATGACATACTGGTTTACAGTAAAATAGCAGCGGAGCATATGAAGCATTTGGCTATGGTGATGCAGAAATTGTAGCAGGAGAAGCTGTTGATAAACATGAATAAATCATCATTCATGAAGACATAACTCATTTACTTGGGGTTTTTTATTTCGGCAAATGAGTTGAGGATGGATCCAGATAAGGTGGAAGTGATCAAGAATTGGCCATCACCGAAAAATATTTTTGAGGTGAGAAGTTTTCATGGATTGGATAGTTTCTACTGAAAATTCATCAGGAATTTCAGTGGAATTAGTGCAGCAATGATGGACACAGTGAAGAAAAGACACAAGTCTTTTCACTGGACAGAAGAGGTTGAGAAGAGCTTCAATTTGTTGAAGAGGAAAATTACAGAACAACCAATTCTGGTGTTGCCGAATTTCCAAAAGACATTTCAGGTGAAATGCGATGCACGAAGATTTGCAATTGGGGCAGTCTTAAGTCAAGAACATAGGTCGATAGCATATTTCAGCGAGAAGGTGAATGAGGCAAAAGTGAAGTACTCCACATATGACAAGGAGTTCTATGCTATCATCCAGGCATCGAAGAATTGGAGGTATTACTTGATACCCAAAAAATTTGTCTTGTACAGTGATAATCATGCACTGCAGTTTGTGACTCAACAGGAAAAGTTGAATCAGAAACATGTCAAATGCGTTGAATATATGAAAAATTTCACTTTTGTGATTAAACATATTTCTAGTACTGCTAACAAAGTTGCTGATGCTTTGAGCAGGAAGTGTTTGCTGTTGCAGGAGTTCAAAGTCAAAACTTTGGGTTTTGATGATCTCAAGGACATGTACAGAGATGATCCAGATTTTAAGGAGGCATATGAAGCAAATAAGAATCTAGTTCTCAGAGACAGAAGCCCATGGATAGAATACATGATCCAGGAAGGATTGCTGTTCACAGGCAATCAACTGTGTATTTCGAAATGCTCCATGAGGGAGAATCTGTTAAAGGAGAAACACAGTGGAGGATTGGCAGGGCACTTTGGCCATGACAAGACGTTCACAAAATTGAATGAATCATATTTTTGGCCGGGAATGTGAGTGGATGTCAAGAGATTCGTGGACAGATGCAAAATTTGCCAGCATTCGAAGGGAAGGAAGTAGAATGCGGGATTTTATCAACCATTTCCCATACTAGAGAGGCCATGGGATGCAATTAGCATGGATTTTGTGTTGGGGTTGCCAAGAACACAAAGAGGTTATGATTCAATCTTTGTGGTGGTGGATAGATTTTCTAATATGGCACACTTCATTCCATGTCAGAAGACCAGTGACACAACTTAGATTGCAAACTTGTTTTTCAAAGAGGTCATTTGACTTCATGGGTTGCCAAGGAGTATTGTTTCGGATCGAGACACAAAGTTCATAGGACATTTTTGGAGGAACTTATGGAAGAAGCTGGGAACAAACTTGGCGTATAGTTTGTCTTATCATCCTCAGACGGATGGAAAAAATGAAGTGGTAAACAGAAGTCTGGGAGACTTGCTGAGAAGCTTAGTGGAAGAACACCACAGCCAGTGGGACAATGTATTACCATAGGCAGAGTTTGCTTATAATGACTCTGTTAACAGGAGCACAGGGCAGAGTCCATTTCAAGATGTCTATGGCATGCAGCTGAGAGGAATTTCTGAACTGAGAGAGTCAAAACAGACTGCAATTAGGAGCGCTAGTGCAGAAGAATTCGCAGAGGTGATGAAGGAACTTCACAGTCAGGTGAAACAACGATTGCAGAACTCAAGTCAGGAGTATAAGCGTAGAGCCAATCAACATAGAAGACAACTTTAGTTCAAAGTTGGTGACTTGGTTCTGGCACATTTGAGAAAGGAAAAGTTCCTGAGAGGAACATATAATAAGATGAAAATGAAGAAAATCGGGCCGTGTAAGGTCTTGAAGAAATTTGGGGAAAATGCATACGAGATTGAATTACCCGATGGGATCGGAATTTATCCGACATTCAATATCTCAGATTTGTACCCATACAAATATAGGGAAGCAGGAAGAAATGAACAGCCAGTGATCTAGTGGACAAAGCAGATGCCAGTTGCAGAAAAGCCGCAAATGGAGCGCATACTGGATAAAATAATTAGCAAGAAGACTAGGAGGAAAGAATACTTTAAGTATATGGTCAATTGGAAGAACCATCCAGTTGAAGATGCCAGCTGGGAAGGTGAAGCAGAAATACAGAAGCATGGACATACAGTGCGTGAGCTCATGGACAGGAGCCCATGAAAATTTTCAAGCGAGGGAGTATGATGCAGGAGCATCTCCCATGTCAAGGGAGCCAGCATGGAAGCGAAGGACAGCTGGACAAACGCCATCACAAATTTTGAAATTTCTCTTGGAGTTGATGTGCGAACATAAATGTGGCAATTTAATGAAGTGCACTTGTATAATGTAATCGGACCTTGAGCCATGCGCTCTCTTCCTTAGTAGGTAGGAGGCATTTAAGATAGTTAATGCAGGTAGATAGAATTTATTTCTAGATTAGACTGTTTGAGAGAGCAAGAGGGAAATGGGATATAGACACCCTCATTGTGCATTGTAAGATTATTCTGAAGAAGGAAGAGCAAGAGCATGCAGAGAATTGTGTAAGAACACCCATGTACAGATATTTGGATTAATAGAAAGCTTTGATTCAAATTCATGGGTTGTGTTGTTCTCTATGTATTGATGTTATGCTCATGAATGTTTCCTTCCTGTTATACATTTGCTTTGATATGTTGTGTATATGATTTCATGTTCTAAGTTGAAGTTTGAAAGGAAGAGGTGATGAGTTTCAATTGTTTCTCTATCTGAGAAAGAATTCCTGCAAGGAGTGCAATCGAAGTGTCCATAAGGAGTGCGTTGACAGAGGGTTCAGATAGGTAGCATTTGTTCACATCTCCGCAGAAGTACAGTTGGGCACAGAAGTCGTGCAAGGAGTGTGAAGGAAAAGAAAAGTCTTAGGGTTGTGAACCTGAGTAAGGTGTGAGAGACTGCTGCTGCAGGAGTGTGCAGAGTCGAAGGTATTCATCACTTGGAAGTGTCTAAGAGTTTCTGCAAGGAGTGCGTGCGAGACTCTTCTCTAAGAATTTGAGTTGGGAGAAAGCTCAAGAGGGGTAAAGCCTTTGAAGCTATTGAAGGTAGCACAAGACATTGGTGCACATTGAGTGATTAGAAGGCGTTTTGAGTTGTGGTGTAAGTGGTTAGATCCGAGAAAGAGTCCTTGGTTCATTTCGCTGGGAACATCAAGGAGGAAAAGACAGATGGTCAGGATCTTGTGGAGAGGATTTGCGAAATCCCGCCAGTCGTCTGATCTGGTAAAGAAGTGGGGAGGTTACAATTGTGTTTGGAGTTTAAGTTTCAGGGATCGTGAGCCGTTGGATCATCACCCAATTACCTGTCAACCGTCTGATTTGACAGAAGTTGCACAGGACTTAAATCCTCGTGAGTAGAGGGAAAACCTCGAGAAGGCATCGGGATATTGAGGCATTGGGGTTCGGAAAATCGTAAATCCTGTGGACCAGAGATCAGGTAAATCCATCCTGAAAATTATGACAAGTTCAAATCCATCCATCTATTGGGACAGGTGGCAAAAATCAAGAGTCATCGGTATATCGGGGATTTGGTCATCGGGGCTCATATAAGTGAGGGGTTTGAATTTGCGTTTGGCGAAGTCTGAGATTCGATTAGAACCGTCTATCATTTGGGACACATGTCGGAAGATTTGATGAAGTCAGGGTTTGGTGTTTTGGAGGTCCTGAGGACAGGATACTCTTGCAATTTGGAATCGTGAAACGTGATATCCCGACAGGCCAAAGGAACAGTGTGGGGCCATAGGCATCGGTAGGTGTACAGGTGGCACATCTTATCGGGGTTTCATGGCGAGAAGGCCCAAAACATATGCATTAGGATTCACGATATTGCGAACTGCAAAATGCCGATGGAGTGAAGGGACCATTGAAAATTCAACTCGTGAGCGCATCGGAGTTTCGGTGTATCGGGACTTGGGAGTCGGAGAACCGAGTTTCTCGACACCGTGAGTGCCGAAATCATGATAAAAGAAGTTATGATAGGGTAAAGGAAAGGGTCATCATCGACTTGAATCGGGATTCGGGGATTCAAGAGTCCTATGCTCAACCACTGACCTCACGAAGTCACGAAGTCCAATCCCCCGATAAGTAAAGAGAGGGGATCGTGTGAAGAGTTATGTGGGTGTAGACTTCCCGATAGGGAAATAGAAGGACATTAGAGTTCTCCGGGCCATGGTAATGGGAATATCCTGTGAGTGGACGTGCTTGTGAGTGCGCCTGCATCACTTAACATAAATGTGAAATGGAAGTTGGGTGGACTATACCTGTCGACTGATTGTCTTATAGTTTATACCTCCTGACAACCGGGTGTTGGAAAAATTGGCATTCATGTGTTGTCATTGATGTCAACAATCATAGTAAGCAGAGCAGCAAGGTCAATATCATGAAGAAAAAGAATCGACAAAAGAACATTCGTGACTATTGTTAATCATGATAAGATCAATAATTCAACGATAAAATCTCAGGAGGGTTAGCAAATGCAGAGATCAAATATCAGAAGAGATTGGCGCATTGAAAATCACTAGGTATGGCACGAATGAAACTTAGATCAAATCATGATTGTTGATGTGAAATTGCTTGATTAACGATAGGGATGAATTGTGGGGAGCGAGAGCAGAATTAAACTACTTGCCAATTACAATCCCGCAATTTGTATCAATCGTTCGATCTCATAACTTCAAATATCTATGATTGTAGTTGATCCAACTAACGACTAGTTTAAGTCAGATTAAATCGTGACCGTTAGATGGGCAAAAACCAAATATATGACAGGGATAGATTGCGGAGATGGAAAGAAGAATTAAACATCGTGCTATTTCCAATCTTGTAATTAGTCAAGATCGTTGATCTGCTTCGAGAATATCTACAACTGTTGGATCACTTTAGAGTGGAAGGACATGATAAGATACAAGAGCTGCATCGCAGAATAGATTGAGCCGTCAATCTAAGATCCTGATTGAACGAACATCCTTCACTTCGGGTCAAGAGATATGAGGAACTTACGCTCCCTCAGTTTGAGATTTTAAATCCCTGGAATGTTAAGTTCTGTCAGCTGGTGGATCATGTTAAAGTGGAAGGATAGGATAAAGCTACAAGAGCTGCATTACAAAATATATCAAACTGTTGATCTAAAGAACCTAATCCACAAACATAATTCACTGCGGGTATAAAGAAGCAAGGAACTTACACCCCCTCAATTTGAGATTTGAAATCCCTAGAATGCGAAGTTCCACCAGCTGTTGGATCATGTTAAAGTGGAAGGACAAGATAATCCACAAGATTTGCATCACAAATAGATCGAGCCGTCAATCCTAGATCATGATCAAACGAGCATCCTTCACTACGGGTCTAAAGATGTGAGGAACTTACACTTCGTCAGTTTGAGATTTGAAATACCCGGAGCCCAGAAATATGAAGTATATAAGGATCGTTGGATATGGAGAATGAACTAGGATTGTTGGATCAGGATTGTTGGTCAGCAGAACATGTCAGCAAGGACGTGTGGGAGATCCATGTCAGCGAACCTTGTAAGAAAAGACGTAAAAGGATTTTGACCATTGATCAAAAGAGGGACACGAGTCAGCCGTCTATCATCTTTGGAAGAATGATGTATGGAGGAGAGAAAGGTTTGAGATTTGATATCTCTAGAGTTTGGAGACCCAGAGTAAATGGTGGCCATCCATCTCATCAGAATATCGAATCGTAACCATTGATTTAATAAATCTCTCAAGCACTTGTTTGGCTTAGCATTTGGTTATCGTTGATGGTCATATGATATAAGAGTTTTAAAAGGGAGGCTGTTATATGTGGTTATAGTTGGTAAAGCCTGTGGTTCTGTAACGCACAGTCATATGTGATGGTTTGAAGAAAGCACCTCCATGAAATTTGGTTTCTGTGAAAATAACAAAGATTCAGGATCAAGTATAAAGGATTAAATTGATCCATGAATGTGACCAATTTATAAAAAATCTTCACGGTAAAATAAGTAAACAACAATTAAGATTAATTAATTGAAGAGGTGTGACAGTCGAAATGAAGGGATACAGATGTGTCACACTCACACCATTTGAAGATTATATAATCATGGAAGAGTGGGAGAAGAAAGTGTCTCAACAGTCCAGATAAAAAGATAAAAAACCAAAGCAGATTCCAAGAAGAAAAGATAATACCTATGCATTAAGGATGGTTGGGTGGTGCAAGGACAGGTTGATGCCTACAGAGGGAGTTGGTGCTTCCTTGTCATTTGTAGCTGACTAAATAGGGGGTCGTAGCCTCCTACCAGTTGGTGCTAGTAAACCAGGGTGTGGGTGCATCCTAATCAGTCGGTGTTGATCAAAGAGGAAGTACATATTCCTTCTATGTAACATGTAAAACAATTTTTGTAGTTAAATAGAAAAGAGTTTGTGGTTTTCCCAATTGGGTTCCAGTTGGGCCCCAACAACTCCCCCTATATTTTTACAAAATTTAAAGGGCCCCTATTAGAATCTTGATAATTATAATGAGCTACATAATCAACCTTTTCAAATAG
>ML778992.1:639810-662974 GCA_009831015.1 Picea engelmannii
TTTTAATGAAAATGAAGAGGAATGTCTTGAGAATACCATTGTTAAATATCGTAGCTCAAGAGATTCTTTTCATGTACTTATTTCTGATTCCTTTTACTCTTTATATCCCGATCTCTTCTTAGATTCTGGTGGATTTGATACTTTACCCACAATATCTTACTCTTTTCCATCACAATCAAATCTTTTCGATATGCCAAAATTTGGTGAAATTAATTCCAAACATAACATTTATGAAATCGGATTTGATGCTATTTCACTTTCATCACTCGCATGGGAAAAAATATGTTGCAAGATGATTTTACACGATTTATTTTTGAAAAAGACAATGCACTCATCCTTATGGAAATCGAATATTCTACATTGCATATTTGTTCTTTGAGTAGTTCAAATTTTAATGTTTATGCTTCACATTTTGAAACGATCAATCTCATCAAAGGAATCATTCAAACTAATAATCTAACTGATGTCATGAATCCTCTTATGTTGTGTTCCCCATTGATATATCCATTTCATCAAATTCATAGTTTGCATCCTAATTTTTATGACATGATCTTAGATTGGCTTGAAGATTCGTATACAAAAAATCTTCATAATAAAGATAAAGTTATGCTTTCTTTGCTTTTACCTAAATATTTAGGAAGTAAGCATCACATCATTTTTTTAGATCCTCTGTGTGAAGAAATTGATGAACACTTGGGGAATTGTCAGCAGGATAGGGCATTTCGACATTGGCTGATGGTTATGTCAGGTCCCCATAATATTGACAAGTTTTCCAAACTTACTTACACTCTTCCATGCCATTATGACCCATATCACAACAAGATTGCAGAATGGTTGGAGGATTTGTACATCAAGAAGTTTCAAAAGAATGGTAAGGTTGTGTTTATTTTGTTTTTAAATGAATATATAGGAGGTAAGCATGACATATTTCTTTTTCATCTACAAATACTACATTCTTTTATTCTGAGTTTCAATTTTCTATGCCGTGCAGGATTGAAGATGCTCCGAGGGCTACATTGGAAGCATGACTTCACTTAGTATTTTTTATTTGTTTACTAGTTAGAGTAGGTTTAGGAGTAGGTTTTCTTTTAGTTTTATTTCTCAGTTTTTCTCTTTGTAATAATGCAGTTATGAACACAAGCGAACACACCAAGAGAACCATAATATGAATTTTATCAGGGAAGTCCACTTTAAATCTTGTTCTCTCTTCTTTTTGTTGAATATTTATTTTCAAAAGCACAGTATTATCATGAAAATTTTAAATGCAAAGTAAAGAGATAAGTAAATTTGAACTATCAATTCAACCCTGACCCAAGGTTCCACGAGTAGGACTGCACTCATCTTAATGAGGATTTTTCTATTTTTAGTCTCTTTTATTTTTAATAATAATTCTTGGTCAAAGTAACATATTATGCATCACTATCTTAAGAAAAGAACTTGCTTGCACATGATATTTTACATGATTTAGTTCTTCCTTTATTTTACAGTGAGATGATAGTGGATACAAAAAATCAAGTTTATCTTTGGCCAAAATCATTTCCTAAAAAGTTTTCTTTTGCTGTTTTGATTTTGTGTACTTTTAATTTTGAATCCAATTAATAAAATTTGATTTGGTTTGTTGTGTGTTTTTTGTTTTCTTTGATTATTTTGAATGATTTTTCTTCTTATCTTTCTTTTTGAATCAATATATTTCTGATCAAAGAACTATTGTCGAAGGAAGCATTTATTTTAAGACTTGTGTTTTTCAAGCAATTGAAATAAGTTCAAAGAGGTCCTGATATTAAGATATAGCTCAGACAATTGATTTTTAAGTCAATTGTCACTTTCATTTTGTCCTCAAATTATCTTTGCTAGAGTATTACACTAGAGATATGGTTTAAATCTTTGAGAATTACGATGATATTTAAACTTTTTACGCCGTCCATATTCTTAAGGAATCAATTTTAAGTGCTTCCCCATTCTCTAGATGATTTCTTAAAGGAAATCTAAAATCTCTAAACCATGATAAAACTTCAAATTTTGAAAGCAAATAAATTACATGGTCAACTATTCACCTGTATTGCAATTAACCTCCAGTACCACCCCGCTCTCTTTGTCATCAAGAAATCTATAATTGTATTATTATTTAAAAGTGGAATAAGAGGGTTGAAAGCACTTATGTGTGGGAAGTGTGTGTAAACCCGTCGGGGTACTGAACAGGCTCGCTGACAGTGGGTAAATGCACACATGATACAAGGACAACTTTGTCGGGGTACTGAACAGGCCTACTGGCAAAGAAGCAATGTCAAGTCGAGAGGTAGAAGGTATATGTTTTTAAATTAAATTTTATGGAAGTATACATCATGTGGATACACCTATTGGATGGGATTAAAGCATTTGAGTGGGTTAAATGACATCCCTATCGATGTTATGGATGCCTGCTGGCAGCAGTGGCTCTGTCAATGGTATTGAAGTTTGTTGGCAGCCAATTTAATTTTTTCAATTGCCCTATAAGCTGCCTACACCTATTATCTCCTAAACGACAAGTTATCGTCGCATTTTGCAACTAGACATTTGTTTCATTTCTTGCGACAATTGCAATTTGATTTCGATTCAGTTTTCACAACTGAAAGTGTGAAAACCCCTCTGTCGTTATTCGGATTGTTATCATATTCTCATTGATATTCTGAAAAGCACTTACTTTGGTTTGTTATTAAGTGGCTGGAGTGATCTTTTCAAACTATGTCCATTTATACACTCTTACTTTGATTGCGCATTTTGATTATTTGATTAATAAGCCATTGAGCATGCAAATTTATTGGTTATATTTGATTCTATAAAGGTCATGGTTGATTTTGGTTTTATATGATATGATCCTTATGAGCTCTTGACTTATCGATTGTATAAGATTTTTTGTTACAATGTTTTAAAAGTTTCAAAGAAAAACATTTGTCTATGCAATACGCGCATTGGTGATATTATGAGTTTGATGGAAATAGTTATGAGTTATCCAATGGTGCGTTGATTAACTTTGGGTTTTGGTTAAATGATATGCAATGGATCATTGATATATTATATGGTCTTGGTATGGCAAGTTGATACAATGATCCACTGCCCAAAGTGGCGGGTTGGCCGATTCGTATGGTTTAAACGATATTATGGTGGATGGAACAACACTGTACTGTGCCATTATTATCCTCCATGGCAGTGGTAATCCCACCACCTTCGCACGCATACAATTAATCCATTCCCCTTTGAGCGCTGCAGCTGTTAGCCATAACGATTTTCGACCCTGTGTATTGTTTTGTTCAATTCAAACCCTACTATGCACACAAGACATGGCTCCAGTCGTAAGGGCCGAGCCCAATGATTGCCAAGCATTGCTCATGTTTGATGGCGCTTATAGCGACCTGGAGAAATTCGGATGGCTCCCGTTCATAAGAAAATTTGATGGTTATAACCCTAGCTTGGCTCGACAATTTCCGCTAACCTTCGATGGCTTCCGAGCCAAGGTTGGGGATGTGCAACTAGAAATTAATGAACAATTTCTTAGCTCGACAACCAGTCTGCCTGCTACGGGACAGAGGTGGTCGAAAAATTGCAAGGTGGAAGATGTCTCGTGGACATTGATCTTCCAATCTCGAATGGTGAACTCCTGCAACAAAGGATTGCCTGCAAATATGTTAAAACACCACTGGCATGACCTGCTAATGATAACCAAGAAATTCATTACTTGCGAGGGTAGGTACGGGTTCATTTTCTTGTATCACCTTTGTCTATTAATGGTTTTTATAGGGTACGAGCTGAATATGCCTCACTACCTGCATCGAAGTCTGTTTAAGATGGCTAAAAGGTACAAACGCAAACGGGCCGATTCCAGCCTCTTCCATTTTGGGTTAATTAAAATGTTTGTGGTTTATGAGTTGGGGTTACGTCGTGACTGTTGGAGGGATTTTCTCAGTCATAATAACTTTGAAGACTCAAACCCACCAGAGGTTGATAAACCTGTGGTGAGCGAAAGCAAGCCTACCCCCCCTGTTCCTTACAACGTTTTTCTACCCAAACCTCTACCCGACTCACCTATGAACTTGCCCATGTCTGTGACCAAATAGGTCGAAATTGCTAAACCCGCAGCCAAAAAGCCTAAAGCTAAACATAATGCAAATTATAAAGGCAAGAAAAATGCCCGGTTAATCTCTCGCATGGCAAGAAATAAACCCAAAATTCCTGTTAATCCTGAGCCTATCATGGTCAGCGAAGATTCTGACTCGGAGATTGAACGTTTCCTCGAAAATGAGTATCCCTACTCAGAAGGTCTGTGTGACAAACCCTCATACGACTTTATCAAATACCTACCACCTTGTTTGTGGGATAATCCAAATTTTCTAGGCATTGAAATGCCTCGTGGAACCCTCGGTGACTCATAGAAATCCTCCCCTACTCAACCAGCTGTTTCACCATGCGATCAGTGTGGCTTATGGTTGGAAAGATACTACCTAGATGTGCCTATGCTGCAATCCAGAATTCATGCTTTGGAGGATCAAGTGGCAAAACTCAGCAGTCATAATGTGAAGGTGCAATCCACGGACAAGAAACAATGAACAACAGGTTCAATTCTGTTTAAAAATGTCGAGTCGGCTATGGAAATCGTCAATTCGAAATTGGCATAGCCCGAGCAACCTCAATGGTATGGTTGTCCCCTATTTTTATATGACATATTCATAAACTCTGTGTACATTATTGACCTGCTCTGTCACATAAGCATGCACTGTTGTATATAATTTCGTTGTGGTAAATCGAATTTCGTTATCATTTTAGTTTTGTTTGGATTTGATTTTGATTCGATTGATCACAATGTGGATTTGATTGTTTCAAATTGGTTGCAATTGAATGATCTGTTGCATCTATTATAGACACAAGCCATTTTACATCTCACTTTTGGAACACGATCTATGTTGCAATCAGAATTGGTTATGATACACATGATATGTAACGATGGTTATCTTTTATGGTTTTATTTACATATAACTTTGACCAGCTCGGATACGGTTTGGATTATGTTTAAAAATGGTTTTGTTTTATATTTACCCAAATCGTGAAGTTATACAAATCTTAACAGTCATACAAGTCTTAGCCAGTCAATTCGTTGTGGCCAGTCGACCCTGTTCTCTTTTGAATTGGAATGATAATGGATATTCAGTTACGACTAGGTTTGTAAAATAGAAATGATCATGCCCAGGATGATGAGTTGTTCTATATTTGACTCAAACCCGATTTTGTTTGATTACTGCCCAGCTTATGGTTATCAATGCTGTTGGATCTTGACTATGTAAAACCCAGCAATCAAAATCTATGGCGATTTTTGGTCGATGCTGTTACGCATGTTTTGTTTTGACTATATCGTAACAGCCTTCCATATTGGTATTTGATTACAACAGAATGAATCTTATGCATAATCTCTACAGCCTACCTATCTTTACTGTTGACTGAAACGACATGAATTTTATATATTGTTACAGCTGTAACAAATCTATTTTGTGTTCAATAGTATCGATTATGATTATGTTGTGGAAAATCATATCTTATATGATTATGATTCTGTTCGATTATGGTTGTATTGATTACTTTGTATCTCATATGACTTGATTCACTGCTTAATTTTGTTTGATACGAAACAGGCCTGTCAAGGTTTGACCATGTTTTATGGTAACTGAAAACAGAGCATTCTTTACTCTGTTTCGATTGCATTCATTTTGATATTGTTTGATTTGAGTGATAATTTCAATTGAATCATTAGTAATTCATTTTTTAATGAATATTAAAAGATGATTGGATTTGATTTCATTTGATTGCTATCTGGTCCTGTATGCTATTTTTGACTAGCTACAGAATCAGATGATTCTGTAGCTAAGTCTGTGGAATCAATTTTTTATTGTTTTCTTAATGAAATATCTTTCTAATTTGCTATTTGTGTTCTATTGCAGGTAAATTCGAATTGGCAGTAGATATGAAGAGCAGTTAGGGGATGTTTTAAATATTTCACTTGCATTTTATTTTCTTAGTTTAGGTGATTTTGGGATATCTCCCAGATTATGTAAAACTATTTGACATTATCCACAAGGAAGTTTTACCTTGTGAAAAGACCTATATATACTTATGATTTTTGTAATAATGTTCATCCTCATTCATGGGAGAACAAGGATATGGAGTTATAATACAGACTGAAGCATAATTTGGTGTTTTGTCATAGCTTTAGCTTCTCAATATATCAATATTTTGTTTTATGTTGTGTATATTAGTTTGTTTATGGTTTATGATTACTTTAGCTATCTGAATCATGTGCAAATGATATAATTTTAATCATTGTCATCCATATCTTGTCTCTTCCAAATAGATAAAAGACACAACAATTGTTAATTCATTTTGTGAATGACAGGTTTATCTTCTTCATAAATTGAATTGTTATATATAAGTTTTCTGCATAACAGGTTTCCCTTATTACAGGAATTTATAATCATAAGATTGTTATGATTTTCTTTTATGTCTTGTTTGTCCTGTAAAATACTTCAAGGAGCAGCACAGCCGATCGTTTACGAGAAGCTTATGGACTAACCGGTGTGAGTTTCCCTCCTCTGAACAACTTAGAAGGCATCATACACAGGACATACTTGGAGCGTTTCCAGGTCAATTAGTCTTCTGCTTACTGTTTTCATTAAGTAGTTTAATATAGAAATAAGTTTAATTAGATTTATATTAGATTGTTTAATTTCATTAGTTTTATTTCTTTTTCGTAAAATATAAAAATCAAAAAGTGATTCTTGGTTATCTTAGGGCAGAAAATTACATGAGTTTTGCAGGTTTTAAATAAATCTGTAGACTGTTCATAGTGTACATTTGTGAATAAAAAATATTACAACTGATAATTAGATAACTGATTTGAATTATTATAGTAGTAGTTAGTCGATTGTGTATAATAATTAGAATAGTTAGATTTAGTTTTAATTTAATTTAGTAATTTGTTTTAATTAGATTAGTATATTAGTTGGTTATTTTAGTTTGTTTTATTAGTTGCAATTAGTTTAGTTTCTTTTAGTTTGTTTTAGATAGTTTAATTTGGTTTTTTTTAGTTTAATTAGATTAATTAGTTCAGATCAGTTTTCTCTTTGGTTTTCTTATGAGACCTTAGAGTGGCCAACGGATCCGTTAAACTCGTCAGGGTGGTTCATTCCAAACGGCTTGGGTTATTTAGACAACCCCAGACCGGTTCCACTCTCTCAATTGACGGACGAACAGTTTCTCCCGTCAACAAATGGTGCTAGAAGGAGGGCCAGAACTTAATTAATGGCACGAGGCGGTCGCAAGACTCCTCCCCCACCTAATCGCACACCTATAGTGACTAGAAGCCGTTCACAAGATAATATCCCCCCTCAAACAACAACTACTTCAACCGAAGATCCATAGATCACAGTTGAGCCAACAACCCCTAATCCTACAGGTGGTGATCTCCAAGAGATCGTTCGTCAATCTCTTATCAAAACACATAGTGCCTTAGCTAGTCTTAGGCGACCAAACCGCCCGTGGGGTCAACCTTTAGACTTCTCTGATATCAGAGAACAATTAGGTGACATAGACCTCACTGTGAATCCCACAGATCCAAACACAAATCCTGCTGCAAGAGGATCTGGGATACCTCCTTCACCACCTCCCTCATCTCCTTCTTCTTCTGGAGGAGATTCCTCTTCTGACGAAGGTAAATCACCTTCTCGTCCTTCTACACCCACTAGCCCAATGGAAAATCAGAACAACCCTACTAGACCCTGGTTGGACCAAGATGTTATAGCTGTACCTAGAGCCCATCACCCTTTACCTAAACACCCAGAGAAATGGCTTCCTAAGTTTGATCCTGATTCAAAACAGATAGCTGAAGATCATATCAAAAAATTTATGTTAGCCATCAGACTCCGTAACGTTGAACATGAAGATGTTGTCTGTAGGTTGTTCCCTTACACCTTTGAGGGTAATGCGTCCACTTGGTACTTTGCCCAACAACCTCATACTATAGTGTCTTGGGAAAAGTTTGAGTCATGCTTTTTGGAAAAATTCGGAGATGGCAAACCTCCGGAGGTCTTTGTCAGGGATCTTTCAAACTTAAAAATGAACACAAAAGAAAAAGTTAAAGATTTTAATCAAAGATTTTTAACACTTAAAAATTGAATCCCCGCAGACTCTATGCCTGCAGAGAGTCTTGTAATAGCTTACTACACTAAAGCTCTACATCAAAGTATAGCTATTTGGGTTAAAAGATCTAAAAAGGCCACATTGTTAGAAGCCTTTGAAGAAGCTACGCAAATTGAAAAAGACATTCTTAGTCTTTTTGGATTCTTCTAGCAACGAAACTGAGACTGTTTCTTCTTCTAAAAAGAAGATTGAAATTCTCCCCAGACCTACACAAAACAAAACACAATCCGAAAACTCTGATTTGGAGAATTTAACCAAAGTTGTACAAAAACTATCTAATCAAGTTATAGATTTAAAAAGGTCGATTGAGGAAGCCTCTTCGAGCAAAGGACCCTACAAACCTCCTTTCCAAAAGGATTTTCAAACCAATCGGCCTAATCCAAACCCTGAAGGCTTGAACCTAGAAAGTTTGCACTGTGCTCTCCAGACAATTCTAGGAGCCTAAGATGACTTGATCCCTCCTGAAATTCCTCAAGAGGAAGTCAAGCAGGAAACAACTCAGGAGGAAGAGTCTTCTCCAAATATCTTTGGACATTTCTCGGATAGTATCTTTCAAGCCAACTTCGAGACTGTTCACCCTTACAACACTAGGAGTAATACACCAAATAAACCTTCTGCCGAGAACACTACAACTCCCCTCCCAAATCCATCTAAATCAGTAGAAACTAAACAAAGTTATGCTAGCCCTAAATTAGATTATGATGTTGTTGAAGATCTTAAAAAATTACGGGCTAACATTTCTATTTATGAGTTGTTGAAATTTCCATTTTCGTTACATAAGATGTTGCAAAATATTTTAGACAATGGCAAGAATGGTAATTCAAATGGTAATAAGGTTGTGCCAAGCAAAGTTCCGCAGAAGACTTCCACAAAAAATAATCCTGATTCTCAAGATAAAGGAAGCCTTCCTGTACCTCTTGTAAATAATGTAAATATTGTGAATAATACAAATAATGTAGATAAAGTATTATTAGAAAATGCGAGTAAGAAATCACAAGCTACATCTCTAAACACTCGCAAGAATGTACCTCCTTTTCTTTTAACTTTCAAAATTTTCAACAGAAGTGTGCATAATTGTATGGTTGACTCAGGAGCATCGTCAAATGTGATGCCTTGGTCAGTCTGCCAAAAGATTAATGCCGAAGTAAAACCATCTTCTTTGAAAATCATACAGCTTGATCGAACATATGTTATAGTTATAGGTGAACTGAAAAATGTATTGATTATATTATCGTCTAACCCTAAGGTTCATCAGGTTATTGATATAATTGTGGTGGATATTCCAGAAGCGTATGGTATGTTTTTGAGCAGGGACTGGTCAGAGAAGCTACATGGTTACTTCGCAACGGATTGGTCTCACTTATGGCTTCCAGAAAATGGTAAGCCCAACAAGATCAGGGTGAATCGTGAGCGTTACCTCAAGTTCACGGTTACAGACTTGAATGACCCCAATGAACCATATACACCTCCGGCAGTTTCACCTGAAGTCCAAGGGATGGACACCTGCTTCAGAAATTTCATTGCTGAAGTTTCACCTATCAACAATTCTCAACAACAATCCGAGATCATAGCATGTACGCAACCAACATCTTCTATCCAACATCCCTGTGAGCTCGATGAAAATCAAATTTGGTCTTTATATTTCGACGGTTCCAAGTCTAAAGAAGGAGCTGGTGCATGCTGCATCATTATTGATCCAGCAGGTAACAAAACATTATTGGCCTGTAGATTAGAATTTGAATGTACTAACAATATTTTAGAATATGAGGCTTTATTACAAGGTCTCAGAAAATCCTAGGACATGAACATTCAAAATCTAATTGTATTCGACGACTCTGAGATAGTGGTCAGGCAGGTGAGAAATTCTATACATTGTCTTACCCCGCATCTCAAATGTTACCAGTCTGAGGTATGGAGTTTAATAAACAAATTTTCTTCTTTTAATATAAATTCCATCCCTAGATTAAATAATGCCGAATCAGATCTACTAGCTAATGTTGCCTCTAAACTTCTTCCTACAGAAGGCTTATCTCCAAACGCATTCTCCGTGGAGCTATTGTTTCGACCATCTGTTCCTGACAATATCATGAATTGGAGAGTGTTTGATGATGATCAACAGATCATTAAATTTCTGCACATGGAGGAAACCTTTCAAGGCGCGGTGATAGATGAACAAACACACGACGACAATTTGCATGACTTTATGGTAATACTTAATTTGAAATCTCCTGAAGCTCTATCGAACATGGTAAATTTCTTACCCAAATCTGTTGTTAGACTAGAAAAGTTTTATGATTTTGAAGATAAATTTAAAAAGACGGTCAATTGTAAAACCAACAGTTCGTCATTGTCTTATGAAAAAGTCAATTTAGGGACGAGTGAAAATCCTCAGTCTATCAACTTAGGCTTGGGATGTTCTAGACAAGAAAAAGATGCTTTTGTTAAATTATTTAAAGAATTCAAGGATGTCTTTGCTTGGACTTACGATGATCTTAAAACATTTGACCCTAATATTATACAGCATGTCATCCCAATGCAGCCCCAAACCTTGCCCTTCCAACAGAAACTGAGGAAAATGCATCTAGAACCGACCGTGCTAAAATAATTTTCCCTGTTAGACACACTCAATGGGTGTCCAACCTCATCCCAGTGTGGAAGAAAAATGGGGAAATTCGACTTTGTGTCGATTTCTGAAACCTCAACAAAGCATCTAATAAAGATAATTATCCTGTCCCTTCCATGGAACAGATACTTCAACAAGTATTTGGTTCCGAGAGGCTATCTTTACTAGATGGTTTCTCGGGATACAACCAAGTCTTGATGTCTCCATCAGACCAATTAAAAACTACCTTTCGTACCCCATGGGGCACTTATTCTTATTGCAAAATGCCCTTTGGATTGATTAATGTTGGTGCTACCTTTCAGAGAGAAATGGATATTGCTTTCCGAGGCTTGATCAATCACTCCGTAGTAGTCTACTTAGATGATGTGACCATTTATTCTAAAAACAAAGACGATCATCTAGCTCACTTACGAGCCGTTCTACTGTGATGTCGTAAATACGACATCTCCTTAAACCCCAAGAAATCCATCTTTGCAGTAGAACAGGGTACACTACTAGGATTCATTGTGTCTAGTGAAGGAATGATTATTGACCCCAAGAGGACCCAAGTCATCGCTAAACTTCCCCCACCTACCTCCAAAAAATCCATGCAGTCTTTCCTAGGCCAGATTAATTTCGTGAGAAGATTTGTCCCCAGTTTCTCCGAAATGGTCAGGCCTCTCTAGAACCTGATTAAGAAAGACACCCAATATCACTGGGGACCCACTGAAAACCAAGATTTCAACGCTATAAATAAGGCCATCATAGAAGCTCTGTCTCTCATGAGCCCTGATTTCTCTAAAGACTTTACACTCTATACTTTTGCCTCTGATCGTTCCTATGCCACAGTCTTAACTCAGAATAATTCCGAAAAAAATGAAGTACCCATCGCCTTTATGAGCTCTGCTTTCAAAGGCACTAAACTTAACTACCCAGTGGTCAATCGGTAAGCCCACACTGTCTTCAAGGCAGTTAAGCATTTCCGGTCTTATCTTTTGAAGTCAAGGACGAAGGTCATTGTCCCTTACCCTGTCGTTAGGAACTTGTTAGTGCAAAAGGAGTTAGGAGAGAAAAGAGCCAACTGGGTTATCTCCTTGCAGGAGTATGACTTGGAAATCACCCCAGCTCATATCATGAGAGGCCAAGGGTTGTGTAAGTTGGTAGTTGATTCAGAAAATGAACAACAAGAAGATAGTGATTCATCAGACCTAGAACAACGCGATCAGAGTTTGATTTGTTGCGTACAAAACCTCGTAAGTCCTTGGTACGATGATATTAGACACTGTCTTCAACATGGATCAGCACCCCGTCACCTTGACCCTGCCAAGAGAAGAGCATTGAGACTAAAGTCCGCCTCCTTTCATCTAATTAACGGTATACTATTTCGTCAGAATTTTGATGGCGTACTGATGCGTTGTCTTGAAAAAGACGAAGCAGAAAGAGTCTTTCTTGAGTTGCATGCAGGAGAAGCTGGTGGTCACTCCGGTGGTGATACCACTGCTCATAAAGTCTTAAGAGCCAGTTATTACTAGCCAATGCTTTTTATAGACGCCCACGCCTTATTCCATAAATGCATCATTTTTCAGAAAGCATCAGGGCGATTGCGAAAACCAGCCTTCCCCTTGCAGCCCGTTTCAGTCGATTCTCCTTTACAGCAATGGGGCCTTGATATCATTGGTCCTATTAACCCTCCATCCTCACAATAGCACAAGTATATTATGACAGCCACTGATTACTTTACTCGATGGTCTGAAGTCACCGCGCTAAGAACTGTTAACACAAGTCAGGTGATCGCTTTTTTAAACTCGAATATCATCACCCATTTTGGTATCCCTGATTGTCTAGTCTTTGATAAAGCTTCATAATTTTCCTCTCTTGAAATGCGTGAGTTCACCTTAGACAAGGGAATAAAGCTGAAGTACTCTGTTAGTTATTACCCCCAGGGTAACGGCTTGGCAGAATCAACCAACAAGAACTTGATCAAGATTATCAAGAGAACCATGGCTGAAAATCACAAGAACTAGCACAACGCACTGCTGAATGCACTATGGGCTGATAGGGTAACACCCAAAGCCGCTATAGGTAATTCCCCCTTTTTCCTCGTTTATGGCAGAGAAGCCATTCTGCCACCTCATATTCTTCTTCCTTCGCTTCAATTGTCACAAAAATTCCAAGAAGAAGAATGTCCCCTTTAGAAAGCCATATTAACGCTTTGATGAAGTTAGAATAAGTAAGAACCCAAGCCAAGTGTAAACTAGATCAACATCAACAACTGATTAAAAGTTGGTTTGATTCTAGTTCTGCTTCTGATAGGAATTTTGAAGTAGGCGATCTCGTCTTAAAGTGGGACAAACCACACGAAGGGAAGGGTGAACACACTAAATTTCAAAATTTGTGGCTTGGGCCATTTTTGATTGATGAAAAGTTGGGTCCTAGTTCCTTTCATTTGCAGAATCTTGAAGGGCATATTGACACCTATCCGGTGAATGGTCAAGCCCTGAAAAGATACTTTGCTTGATTTTTATCCTTGTATATTATGTAAATATTTCCTTCTGTTTTATTTTTGTTTTTGATTTTGATTTGAATGATCAGTTTGGTGTGTTTTTGAAACATATGCCTGCCTGTGCACTGAGCCATTTAGACAAAGACCATAATAAAATCTCCTCGTTGAAATAACTTCTGAAAGATTGTACAAACATCAGTGATATATTTCTGAAAATGATACTTATGTTGGAAAATGTTGTTTAAAAGAAGTTTACTAATTTCAATCTCTGAGTAAAGTTTGTCATGATCATCTTTATCTTTTTACGCTGTCCCTTTTCCGTAAAGGAATGACTCAAAAAGGATGTCTCCCTGTCATAGTAAGTTGTTTTAGAAATAAAACATTTCTGGAGCTGAATAAAGGACAGTATCAAAAATTTCTGATGAGGCCTAAAAAATATGATAAAATATCAAGATTTTTTCAGCGTCACCCCGCTCAGCTATCTATAAAAGAAAAACAAAACAAAAATTAATAAGAGTTGTGGGAAGTGTTTGTAAACCCGTCGGGATACTGAACAGGTCCATTGGCAGCGGGTAAATGCAAGCATGGCGCCAAGACAACTTCGCCGGGGTACTGAACAGGCCTACTGGCAGCGAAGTAATGTCGGGTAAATGGAAATCTGTAAAATTACAAGAAACCTCTTTTAAAGTCCTTTATTATAATCTAGAACTTCTTGACAGGATACAGATGTCCGAGTGGGTTAAATGGAAACCCTGTCGAGGCTATGGACGCCTGCTGGCAGCAGTGGCCATGCCAACAGTATTGAAGATTTGATCATAAAAATCATGACTTGCTGATCTTAAGACTGTTATTGGTTTGCATCTTTTGAAACATCGCTGAAAAAGATAGTAAATGACGATGTTGGTATGATTTTCTGGTTGTTGTTTTAAGTCGAATTGTTCTTTGCTGTCCTGATCTAAATTCATTTCTTTTGACAGAGATAACTGCTTCTCCCAGTGTGTCGCCATTGTTGGCAGCCAATTTAATTTTTTCAATTTCCCTATAAGCTACCTACACCTATTGTCTCCTAAACGACAAGTTATCGTCGCATTTTGCAACTAGACATTTGTTTCATTTCTTGCGACAATTGCAATTTGATTTCGATTCAGTTTTCACAACTGAAAGTGTGAAAACCCCTCCATCGTTATTCGGATTGTTATCATCTTCTCATTGATATTCTGAAAAGCACTTACTTTGGTTTTTTATTAAGTGGCTGGAGTGATCTTTTCAAACTATGTCCATTTATACACTCTTACTTTGATTGTGCATTTTGATTATTTGATTAATAAGCCATTGAGCATGCAAATTTATTGGTTATATTTGATTCTATAAAGGTCATGGTTGATTTTGGTTTTATATGATATGATCCTTATGAGCTCTTGACTTATCGATTGTATAAGATTTTTTGTTACAATGTTTTAAAAGTTTCAAAGAAAAACATTTGACTATGCAATACGCGCATTGGTGATATTATGAGTTTGATGGAAATAGTTATGAGTTATGCAATGGTGCATTGATTAACTTTGGGTTTTGGTTAAATGATATGCAATGGCTCATTGATATATTATATGGTCTTGGTATGGAAAGTTGATACAATGATCCACCGCCCAAAGTGGCGGGTTGGCCGATTCGTATGGTTTAAACGATATTATGGTGGATGGAACAACACTGTACTATGCCATTATTATCCTGCATGGCGGTGGTAATCCCACCACCTTCGCACGCATACAATTAATCCATTCCCCTTTGAGCGCTACAACTGTTAGCCATAACGATTTTCGACCATGTGTATTGTTTTGTTCAATTCAAACCCTACTATGCACACAAGCCATGGCTCCAGTCGTAAGGGCTGAGCCCAATGGTTGCCAAGCATTGCTCATGTTTGATGGCGCTTATAGCGACCTGGAGAAATTCGGATGGCTCCCGTTCATAAGAAAATTCGATGGTTATAACCCTAGCGTGGCTCAACAATTTGCACTAACCTTCGATGGCTGCCGAGCCAAGGTTGGGGATGTGCAACTGGAAATTAATGAACAATTTCTTAGCTCGGCAACCAGTCTGCCTGCTATGGGACAAAAGTGGTCGAAAAATTGCAAGGTGGAAGATGTCTCGTGGACATTGCTCTTCCAATATCGAATGGTGAACTCCTGCGACAGAGGATTTCCTGCAAATATGTTAAAACACCACTGGCATGACCTGCTAATGATAACCAAGAAATTCATTAATTGTGAGGGCAGGTACGGGTTCATTTTCTTGTATCACCTTCGTCTATTAATAGTTTTTATAGGGTATGAGCTGAATATGCCTCACTACCTGCATCGAAGTCTATTTAAGATGGCTAAAAGGTACAAATGCAAACAAGCCGATTCCAGCCTCTTCCATTTTGGGTTAATTAAAATGTTTGTGGTTTATGAGTTGGGGTTACGTTGTGACTGTTGGAGGGATTTTCTCAGTCGTAATAAATTTGAAGACTCAAACCCACCAGAGGTTGATAAACCTATGGTGAGCGAAAGCAAGCCTACCCCCACTGTGCCTTACAATGTTTTTCTACCCAAACCTCTACCCGACTCACCTATGAAATTGCCCATGTCTGTGACCAAACAGGTCGAAATTGCTAAACCCGCAGCCAAAAAGCCTAAATCTAAACCTAATGCAAATTCTAAAGGCAAGAAAAATGCCCAGTTAATATCTCGCATGGCAAGAAATAAACCCAAAATTCCTGTTAATCCTGAGCCTATCATGGTCAGCGAAGATTCTGACTCGGAGATTGAACGTTTCCTCGCAAATGAGTATCCCTACTCAGAAGGTCTGTGTGACAAACCCTCATACGACTTTGTCAAAAACCTACCACCTTGTTTGCGGGATAATCCCAATTTTCCAGGCATTGAAATGCCTCGTGGAACCCTCGGTGACTCATCGAAATCCGCCCCTGCTCAACCAGCTGTTTCACCATGTGATCAATGTGGCTTATGGTTGGAAATATACTACCTAGATGTGCCTATGTTGCAATCTAGAATTCATGCTCTGGAGGATCAAGTGGCAAAACTCAGCAGTCATAATGCGAAGGTGCAACCCACTGACAAGAAACAACGAACAATAGGTTCAATTCTGTTTAAAAATGTCGAGTCAGCTACGACAATCGTCAATTCAAAATTGGCATAGCCTGAGCAACCTCACTGGTATGGTTGTCCCCTATTTTTATATGACATATTCATAAACTATGTGTACATTATTGACCTGCTCTGTCACATAAGCATGCACTGTTGTATATAATTTCGTTGTGGTAAATTGAATTTCGTTATCGTTTTAGTTTTCTTTGGATTTGATTTTGTTTCGATTGATCACAGTGTGGATTTGATTGTTTCAAATTGGTTGCAATTGAATGATCTGTTGCATCTATTATAGACACAAGCTGTTTTACATCTCACTTTTGGAACACGATCTATGTTGCGATCAGAATTGGTTATGATACACATGATATGTAACGATGGTTATCTTTTATGGTTTTATTTACATATGACTTTGACCAGCTCGGATACGGTTTGGATTATGTTTAAAAACGGTCTTGTTTTATATTTACCTAAATCGTGAAGTTATACAAATCGTAATAGTCATACAAGTCTCAGCCAGTCAATTCGTTGTGGCCAGTCGACCCTGTTCTCTTTTGAATTGGAATGATAATGGATATTCAGTTATGACTAGGTTTGTAAAATAGAAATGATCATGCCTAGGATGATGAGTTGTTCTATATTTGACTCAAACCCGATTTTGTTTGATTACTGCCCAGCTTATGGTTATCAATGTTGTTGGATCTTGACTATGTAAAACCCAGCAATCAAAATCTATGGCGATTTTTGGTCGATGCTGTTACGCATGTTTTGTTTTGACTATATCGTAATAGCCTTCCATATTGGTATTTGATTACAACAGAATGAATCTTATGCATAATCTCTACAGCCTACCTATCTTTATTGTTGATTGAAATGACATGAATTTTATATATTGTTACAGCTGTAACAAATCTATTTTGTGTTCAATGGCATCGATTATGATTATGTTGTGGAAAATCATATCTTATATGATTATGATTCTGTTCGATTATGGTTGTATTGATTACTTCGTATCTCATATGAATTGATTCACTGCTTAATTTCGTTTGATACGAAACAAGCCTGTCAAGGTTTGACCATGTTTTATGGTAACTGAAAACAGAGCATTCTTTACTCTGTTTCGATTGCATTCATTTTGATATTGTTTGATTTGAGTGATAATTTCAATTGAATCATTAGTAATTCATTTTTTAATGATTATTAAAAGATGATTGGATTTTATTTCATTTGATTTCTATCTGGTCCTGTATGTTATTTTTGACTAGCTACAAAATCAGATGATTCTGTAGCTAAGTCTGTGGAATCAATTTTTTATTGTTTTCTTAATGAAATATCTTTCTAATTTGCTATTTGTGTTCTATTGTAGGTAAATTCGAATTGGCAGTAGATATGAAGAGAAGTTAGGGGATGTTTTACAGATTTCACTTGCATTTTATTTTCTTAGTTTAGGTGATTTTGGGATATCTCCCAGATTATGTAAAACTATTTGACGTTATCCACAAGGAAGTTTTACCTTGTGAAAAGACCTATATATACTTATGATTTTTGTAATAATGTTCATCCTCATTCGTGGGAGAACAAGGATATGGAGTTATAATACAGACTGAAGTAGAATTTGGTGTTTTGTCATAGTTTTAGCTTCTCAATATATCAATATTTTGTTTTATGTTGTGTATATCAGTTTGTTTATGGTTTATGATTACTTTAGCTATATGAATCATGTACAAATGATATAATTTTAATCATTGTCATCCATATCTTGTCTCTTCCAAATAGATAAAAGACACAACAATTGTTAATTCATTTTGTGAATGACAGGTTTATCTTCTTCATAAATTGAATTGTTATATATAAGTTTTTTGCATAACAGGTTTCCCTTATTGCAGGAATTTATAATCATAAGATTGTTATGATTTTCTTTTATGTCTTGTTTGTCCTATAAAATACTTCAAGGAGCAGCATAGCCGATCATTTACGAGAAGCTTATGAACTAATCGGTGTGAGTTTCCCTCCTTCAAACAGCTTAGAAGGCATCATACACAGGACAGACTTGGAGCATTTCCAGGTCAATTAGTCTTCTGCTTACTATTTTCATTAAGTAGTTTAATATAGATATAAGTTTAATTAGATTATATTAGATTGTTTAATTTCATTAGTTTTATTTGTTTTTCATAAAATATAAAAATCAAAAAGAGATTCTTGGCTGTCTTAGGGCAGAAAATTACATGAGTTTTGCAGGTTTTAAATAAATCTGTAGACTGTTCATAGTGTACATTTGTGAATAAGAAATATTACAACTGATAATTAGATAAATGATTTGAATTATTATAGTAGTAGTTAGTCGATTGTGTATAATAATTAGAATAGTTAGATTTAGTTTTAATTTAATTTAGTAATTTGTTTTAATTAGATTAGTATATTAGTTAGTTAGTTTAGTTTGTTTTATTAGTTGCAATTAGTTTAGTTTCTTTTAGTTTGTTTTAGATAGTTTAATTTGTTTTTTTTTAGTTTAATTAGATTAATTAGTTCAGATCAGTTTTCTCTTTGGTTTTCTTAGGAGACCTTAGTGCGGCCAACGGAGCCGTTAAACTCGTCAGGGTGGTTCATTCCAAACGGCTTGGGTTATTTAGACAACCCCGAACCGGTTCCACTCTCTCAATTGACGGATGGACAGTTTCGCCCATCAACAATGTTCTTTTATAAACATCGTGACTCTTTGATTAAGGCATTATTTCAGGTCATAATCTTCTGCAAAGAAAATTCTATTTTCTGGTTATAACATTGAGCTTATCCTAATACCATATGGTCTCAGAGCGAATTTATTTCAGGGAGCTTAAATCATTTTATCAGTCTTATTATTTTATTCCTGAGATGAAATCTTACCAGATTAGAGATAACTACTTCACCCAGTAAGTCGCCATTTGTTGGGCCCCGACAACTCCCCCTATATTTTTACAAAATTTAAAGGGCCCCTATTAGAATCTTGATAATTATAATGAGCTATAGAATCAACCTTTTCAAATAGTTCCATGTCTTGGCTTGCTTTGAGACAAACTTAAGACATTCACTATAGTATGAAACATTCATTACAAGAGTATATGTCAAAAGTTAAAAACGAGCATAAAAATCCCAATTTAAACAAAAACGTTAATTTTTATTAAATGTTTACTTTTGTTTAAATTATGATTATGTGTTCATTCTTTTGCTCATTAGCAAGTTTGACTGTTTTGAATAATGTGTTCAATACTTCATCAAATAATATCTTGGTTGGTTTCTCATTTTCATGAAATCATTTGGTAATGTTAATTAACTAAATTATTTTTTTCATTTTGCATTTCATTTCAAAATAATAATAATAAAAGAATTATCTATGATTTATTTGATTTTGTGAAAAACCAGTATTAATATTTTTCTCTTCTTCATTAACTTGAAGCTTCTAGATCATATTTGAAAACAAATTATAGATAATGTTTGTTTATAAGTTATAGTTAGTTTAAATTCATTTTTGATTTTTCTAGATTTTGTTTTATTCACAATTTTTAGGTTATTAATTTAGGTTTCTTTTTGTTTCACAGGTTTCTATTATCAAATATTTGATACGAATCTGATCATGGCCTAATTTTATTGTCCAAATACATGATTATTGATCCAAAAATAATATTGGATTCCTCCATATAATTTTATGAGCAACAACAGATAAAATTTGGAAAGGCGTCAAGATCAGATAGGAGATTTTGCAGAACTGATTGCAGCCAAACCGTGAGGAATTTAGAAACACGGTTGAAAACCCAGAACCAAAATGGACCCATTTACCTTTTGGGTAGAGATTTTCCCAAAAAAATGCACGATTTGAGAGATATTTGGGTCTCTTTTAGAGGAAAATTTCAGGGGGCGGAAATTAATAGTGACACCCAGACTGTTCATTCATTTTATAAATATATGAGAAATATCAGAGGCACGAGGATCCAAGAATTGGAGAGAAGGATTTTAATCCTTTCTCTTTTGTATATTATTGCTTTTGTAAACTTTTTATTTCTTTTCAAATGGAGTAATGGATGGCTGAAATCTTTGGGAGAATGGACGAATATTTTTAAAGAAGAATATGGAATTCCAGGTTGCTTAATGCCTTTTGATCTGTGAGTAAAATGGTTTTATTTTCATTAGAATATCTTCGTATTCTTTGAATAATTGATTATGCATTGATTTAAATAGATTTAGTCTTTTTTATCAATACATGGTTAATTATTATCATTTATGTATTAATTTTTCCAATCTTTAAAGTCTATTATCCAAAACATTTCTTCCAAGACTATAGAATGGACAAGTGATTCCAAAAACTTAATAGAACGACATATATGCATTTTGTCTTTAGCCTTTTGTTTCTAATGTTATTATTTATTTGTTTTTAATCCTTTTACATGTGCAGGTCTGATATCTTTAGATTAAATGATTTGTGATGTGTAGGAGGTTTATATTATAAATACCATCTATCATTTTCTTCATCAAAATACAAATGCTGTGATTATATCTTCGATTTAAATACTAAGATTTGTCTTTAAGTTTTAAATTGAATGATAGAATGCACAGATTGCTTCCAGATTTTTCTTGTTGTAATCATGTATAATTATGTGATCAAAATTTTATGTTTGTGTTTCCTTTTCTATCATTAAAACCTAAGATGCCAATACATGTTCTAAATTTATTTAGAACAGTTATAAGGTTCATTGCAGATTTCTCTCTTGGACATGGTAGTTGGATGTTCACCATTCATGTAGATGCTTGGATACACCTCACTAATTCACTAACAAGATAGCTTCTTTGTATTTTTCTGTCATTTACATATCATTGAAACTAGAATGTATGGTTCAACTTTGACTATCCACATGTTCATGTTTCATTAACTTTTTTTTGCAAGATTCTCTCAATTATAAAGAAAAACAATAAATATTTTTATGTGCTTTCTTTATCTTCTTCCTAGAAGCAATCATTTTTCACATCGATTTTGATAAGTTTCGATTAAAACTCACATCTTGTAAATCATGTAAAGAAATGAGACCTGTATATCTTTTGCTTAAATACAATTACTATAGTTACATTTGAAGATATGTACATATATATAGTGTGTTTAGTAATTAGTTAGTTATCTCTCTTTTATTCATTTCTTTTAGGATTCTTAGATTGGCTAACGGAGCCATTAAACCCATCAGAACGAGTTACACCAAATGGATTGGGTTATTTAGATAACCCCGGACCAGACTTGCTCTTCCAGTTGACGGATGGTCAATTTCACCCATCAACAGTTCCACGATAAAATGTTGTGTTAAAATTTTGTTTACATTAAATAAATAAAAACTTGATATAATTGTTATGTCACTGATTCACCCCCCCTCTCAGTGACAGGATCCGATCCTTCAATTGGTATCAACAAGAGGGATTGTCTAACAACAAAGCATCGTTGTTCAATGGAGGAGGCTATGCTCTGTGGAAAATACGAATAAAAAACTTCCTGTTGGCTCTTGGTTTTGATATCTGGAAATCCGCTGTAGATGGTTACATTGCACCAACTACTCCACCCAAAGACTATGGAGGAAAGAAAATGTGTAATGAAAACTCTAGAGAAGTTAATGGAATTCTAGCACGGTTGACTAAATCTATATGTGTGAAAGTTATGCATTGCAAACCAGCCAAAGAAATCTGGGACAAATTGGAGGATGTATATGAAGGAGATGACAAAGTCAAGGAAGCCAAACTACAGACCTATAGAACTCAATTTGAAAATCTGAAAATGAAAGAAGAAGAGAATATTGTTGAATACTTTCATAGGGTAGATGAAGTGGTTAACTCAATTAGAGCGGCAGGATAAGAAGTTACAGATAAACCCATTGTGCAAAAAATACTAAGGTCATTACCTATGAGATATGATGCAAAGATTTATTCAATTGAAGATAGATCTAATCTAAGCACACTCACAGTTGATCAACTCCATGTAATTTTTACATCACATGAAATGAGAACAGGGAATGATAAATCAACAAAAGATGAAATAGTTTTCAAAGCATATAAGACAAAGATAAATCAGAAGAAAAAACTTCAATCCTGCCATCATGAAGAATCTGATGTGGAAGAAGACAATTTCATTAGAAAAATTCAGAAAGGATCAAGGAAGTACAAAGGCAAGCTTCCTTTCAAATGTTTTAACTGTGGCAAAGTTGGTCATTTTGTATCCAAGTTTCCCTATCCCAAGGAGGACCCTGAATATGAAGAAAATAAAACCAGACAATACCAAAAGAAGGAAAAACCCAACTACAAGAAAAATTTCTACAAAGGGAAAAATAATTTCTACTCAAAAGAAGAAAACTACAGCTCATCAGAGTCTAGTGACAACGATGAATCTGATGATGATGAAGTCCTTTTCGTAGGTATTGAAGAATCTAATGAGATATAAAAAAATTAAATATGAGAAGGAGTTAGAAGATGAAGGAAAAGTTAATATGGAGGAAGAACTTCTCAGTGCCTTGGATGAATTAAAAAAATACAAAACCAGATATAGATATGTTGGAAGATTGGTTGTTGTCATTGATGTCAACCCTAGTCATGGGTTTTGGACCAGAAGATTGATGAAGTTATTTGGACATGAAGGAAAATGAAAATGAAGATACAACACCCATGGATGGATAGTATACATCATTCTCT
>ML778992.1:682875-711453 GCA_009831015.1 Picea engelmannii
TCATATGGAAGAGACACCTAAAGATAAGGTGCCAAATTTGGAAGATTATGCAGTCCTGGAAGAATTTGAAGATGTGTTCAAGGAGGTACCAGGACTACCCCCAAAGAGAGATATTGATTTCTCTATAAATCTAATGCCTGGAGCAACTCCAGTGTTAAAGACTCCATACAGAATGAGTACACCAGAGCTGAAGGAGTTGCAAATGCATCTTGAGGAACTTTTGAAGAAGGGGTATATTCACCCAAGTGTGTCACCTTGGGGTGCCCCAGTATTGTTTGTGAAAAAGAAAGATGAAACATTAAGATTGTGCATTGACTTGAGACAGTTGAATAAAGTGATTGTTAAGAACAAGTATCCTCTGCCAATGATTGATGATCTCTTTGATCAATTCAGGGATGCAAAGATATTTTCAAAGATAGATCTCAGATCAGGATACCATCAAGTAAGGATTAAAGAGGAAGATATCAACAATACCACCTTCAGGACAAGGTATGGTCATTATGAGTTCACAATGGTGCCATTTGGGTTGTCAAATGCACCAGTTGTTTTCATGTTCTTAATGAATGGTGTTTTCTGAGAATATTTAGATAAGTATGTCATTGTCCTTTTGGATGACATTCTTATATATTATAATTTAGAGGAAGAACATGAACATCATTTGAGGATGGTGTTGCAAGTATTAAGGGAGAATCAGTTGTATGCCAAGTTGAGCAAGTGCTCATTTTATTAGAAGCAAATTCACTATTTGGGGCATATCATTTCAAAGGATGGGATAATAGTGGATCTTGAGAAGATAGAAGCCATTAGATATTGGTTAGTGCCAAAGAATGTGACAGAGGTCATATCATTCATGGTCCTTGCAGGCTACTATAGGAGATTCATTGAAGGATTCTCAAAGATTGCACACCCAAACACTTCCTTGCAAAGAAAGGGTGTAAAGTTTCAATGGACACTGGATTGTGAAAAGAGTTTCCAACACTTGAAACAATTATTGACAAGTGGTCCAATACTAAGGATTGCAGACCCAAATGAAGACTTCATCGTATGCATGAATGCATTTAAAGAGGGACTTTGTGGAGTCCTCAGTCAAAATGGATTTGTGATATGTTATGAATGCAAGAAGTTGAAGGAGCATGAAAGAAACTATGCCACTCATGATTTAGAGTTGGCATCCATATTACATGCCTTGAGGAAATGGAGACACTACCTTAGGAGGAAAAGGTTTGATCTAAGAACAGACCACAATGGTCTGAAATATTTATTTGATCAGCCAACTCTAAATGCTAGGCAAAATAGATGGTTAGAATTTCTAAGCGAATATGACTTTGATATAAAGCATATTAAGGGGAAAGAGAACAAAGTGTTTGATGCACTCAAAATAAGAGTGCATGAATTGCATGCTACAACCATTAGCATGTACCAATCAGATTTGAAAGACAAAATTATAGAAGCTACCAAATCAGATTTCCAATACAAGGAATTAGTGGCAAAAGTACAACAAGGTATTTTGCAGCAGAAAATTGAAGAATATAAGCTAGATAATGATGAAATTCTCAGGTACAGGGGAAAAATTTATGTACCAAATTCTTAGGAATTGACATATATGATATTGGGAGAAATGCATAATGTGCCTTATGCTGGACACCCAAGATATCAGAAAACTATTGCAGCTGTCAAAAGCCAATATTATTGGCCAAGCATGAAGAAAAAGGTTGCTGATTTTATTGCCAGATGTTTGGAATGTCAAAAGGTAAAGGTTGAGCATAGACACCCAGCTAGTTTGTTACAACCATTACCCATTCCCGAGTGGAAATGGGAAGCTGTAACAATGGATTTCATCACCAAACTTCCCAGAACAAACAAGCAACATGATTCTATCATGGTAGTGGTGGATAAGCTTACTAAAGATGCCCATTTTATTGTAGTTAAGATCACTCACAAGGCATCGAACATTGTGGATGTTTATATGAGGGAAATTTCTAGATTACATGGCATACCCAAGATAATTGTGTCTGACAGAGATCCAAAATTTACCTCAAAATTTTGGAAAGGGTTATTTAATGGATTTGGAACAAATTTGAATTTTAGTACATCCTATCATCCAAAATCAGATGGACAAACTGAGAGGGTGAATCAAGTGATTGAAGATATGTTGAGGATGTATGTGATGGATAAATCATCAAAATGGGAAGACTACCTACACTTGGTAGAATTTGCTTACAACAATGGGTACCAATCATCTCTAAAGATGAGCCCATTGAAGGCACTTTATGGTAGAAAGTGCAACACTCCAGTAAGTTGGGATAACCCAATAGATAGAGTAGTGGTTGGACCAGATTTGCTCAGGGAAATGGAAGAGAAAATGATAAAAATAAAGCAAAATTTAAAGGCTGCCCAGGAAAGGAAGAAAAGCTATGCTGATAAGGGAAGAGCTCACAAGGAATTTAATGTGGGAAACCATGTATTCTTGAAAGTGAAAGCCAACAGAAGTTCCCTGAAGTTGGGAAATTGTTCAAAGTTGACAGCTCATTATTGTGGGCCGTTTGAAATCCTAGAGAGGATTGGTCCAATAGCTTATATGATTATATTTCCTGCATCTATGTCTGTTCATAATGTATTCCATGTGTCATTGCTAAAGAAATATATACCCGATGCTAATCATGTTATTGATTGGAATGTGATTCAAGTGGAACAAGAAGGTGCTTTTCAAGTGCATCTGGTGTGCATTATGGACCGAAAAATCAAGTAGCTCTGGAATCGAGCCGTAGGGCTTGTAAAGGTCCAATGGACCTAGTACAGTCCCGAGGAAGCTACTTGGGAGCATGAGGATGCAATGCAGGAATAATACCCACATCTTTTTGAGGATTTTTGAAAATTTTGTTGTATATGGGTATATGATTCACTGAGGACAATGCATAAATAAGGGGAGGGGATTGTAATATCCCTCGGCCGAACCCAATTGTAAATGTAATGCAAATGTACTTAAGCTCGTGAGCTGTTTTGACATCATTTGGTAATGCACCTTTCATGGCATAGTGCACGCATGTACTGCGCAGTAAAATGATGTAGTGAGCACATTCCAAGATACTGCGCGTAGTAACTTAAGTGTGTGTGATGTTGAGGCCAGCAAGCCTTTGTGTATATGATATGTTTTATAGGGTGGTGAGCCAGTTATTATAAGCTGGGATGCCTATGTTTTGGAATTAGGCTAGAGCACCTAGATGTTAAAGGCTAGCACGCCTATTTTGTACATATCTCATGATTAATATAAAATGCATCATTGCGCGCAGACCGACCACGATAAAAGAGATGGGGGACTAAACTCCACTAGTTAGAGAAAGGAAGGGACAAAAGTTAAAGGAAAGGGATAAGCTAGAGAGCTTAAGACAAAAAGGAAGATTACATTAATATTTCTTTAAACATAAAGTATGGATAATTATTTTATCCTAAGTTCTAAAGTTGGGGACAAGTGGACCAAAGTAGCTTCCAATGTGACAAGTGTCAAGATGGGGACATGCATACATATCGTTGGAACTTAGTTCATTTCTGATCATCTTCTCCATCATTCAGTCATCGAGTCATTCATCCATGAGCATTCACACACCCATTGAGCTATCCTTCGTATCTTCATGACTATACCTGGAACTTTATCCATAGCCATTATCTGTTGTGTAGTTGGTTAGCTTGGGAGCGAGATAAAAGAAGCGGGTTGTCAGGCCCGTGAGAAAGTCTCTGAGTGAGATAATTGCTGGGAATTGATTTCCAGAAGGTGCTAAACTACAACTACAGTTCTCTGAGATTTCCTGTCCAGCCTGTTACTGAAGCCCCAAAAGGATGTTGGGCAGCTGAAGGACTGTTGAGAAGAGAAGGGGCACACTTCTTGGGTGGGACTTGCATGTGGGGAATGAGGGACTGTAGTCTATTAGTTTGAGTTTCACCTGAGACAGAGTCTTTCCTGTTGTCTATGAGCCTTTATCCTGGTTAGGAATCCCTTTACCTGGGTGGATTTTAGTCCCAACTCGAGGGTGACTCACTGTTGAGAGTGATGAACAGTGTGGTCTAAGGCTGGGAGGTTCGTGGATGGTCTGCACACAGTTGGTGACATTCATACCAAGATAAGTACCAATTGTGTGATAAATTTACATGTTGCATTGTTATTTACGTACTTATTTGATGGGTTTATCATATGTGTGATTATAACTTTCTGTATGTTTATGGATATTTCCTGTATATGTTGCATGACTGTGTTTACTATTATTTCAGTATGAAATCATGTATTTACATAATGTAATTGTCTGTTTACGTTTTATATGTAAATATTCCGCAAGATTGTTGTGTGTGTATGTTTTAATTACATACAATTTCAAGAGAAAAACTTATGTATCATAGCTCAGTTGAATACTAGGTATGTTATAGTATGCTCCGCAGTGAGAGAACAAAAGTGTTCCCTTGTGTAGCATGGCCCCGCCATGGGTGGCCAGGGACGTTACACCAAGAAGAAGCTGGAACCAACTGTTGAAGTTGGGATTTTTGTGGGGTACACACAAACACCCCATAATTATCGTGTGTATTTTCCTAACAGTAAGATGAATGTTATGCGACGGGATATAAAATTTAATGAGGGGAAAGCCATGCGGTTATCGCTTGAGAGGGAGCTAGATTTACATTCAGAAGAGGAACTGTTGGTTCCCAAAGATGAGTCTCAAGATGTGGATCAGCCACATGAGGAGGTTCATGGAGTGGAGGAAGCCACTCAAGTAGATCCACCCATCACAAATGGAAGAAAGCACACCACAGAAGCTGACAGATTGAGACTAGATGTTGCACAAAATGTAGGAGCCCCTACTTCACAATGCATACAGAGACAATCTCCTTATCGATTTACTGGATACATGGATCTCATGAGAAAATGTATTGTGACTGAACCATCTTCCTTTCAGGAAGTAGTGTAGGAGCCCACTTGGGTTGATGCTATGGTGGAGGAGTATGACTCCATTGTCAAAAACAGTGCATGGGAATTTTCCCAAGACCGGTCGACAAATCAGTGGTAGGTTCGAGATGGATCTACAAGGTAAAACAAGCTGCTGATGGGAGTGTGGAGAAATAAAAGGATAGGTTTGTGGCCCAGGGATTCTCACAGATTGAGGGGATAGATTATGATGAGACCTTTGCACCTATCACAAGGTACTCTTCCATAAGAACAATCCCTGCACTCTTAGAACAGATGGGCTGGTGCATTCATCAGATGGATGTAAAAGATGTGTTTCTCTATGGGATCATTGAGGAAGAAGTGTACATTGAGAAGCCATAAGGTTTTGAGACATTTGACAGGGAGTCTCATGTGTGCAAACTCAATAGAGCACTATATGGGCTGAAGCAAGCACCCCATGCTTGGTACTCTCGGATAGAATTCTATTTCAATAGACTGGGCTTCACCAAAAGTGAAGCAGATGCAAACATATACCAAATTGTGGTGGAGGGTAATATTTTAATCATTGTTCTTTATGTTGATGATTTAATACTGACTTGTGATGAGCAACTGATACACTCATGCAATGAGGACCTTGAAAAGGAGTTTGATATGAAGGATTTGGGCCTCCTTCATTATTTCCTTGGATTGGAAATATGGTAGCGAGATGGTGAAAGTTTTGTGTCTTAAGGAAAGTATGCAAGGGAGATATTGGGTAAGTTTCACATGGAGGGTTGCAAACCCATGGATACTCCTCTTCCAGGAAACTGGAGGAAAGAGGATGCTACTTCTGGAGAGGTAGTGGATGCCACTGTCTATTGACATTTAGTGGGTTCACTAATGTATCTAGTGAACACGAGACCAGACATTTTCTATGTGGTTAACCAACTGATTCAAGTGATGGTTAAGCCTACCAAGATATTTTGGAAGGCGGGTAAGCATGTATTGAGATACTTGAGGGGAACATATCAGTATGGCTTATGGTACAGACAGACGGATGAGGTGAAGTTGCATGGCTTCACGGATGCAGATTGGGTGGGTATCCCAATGGACAGAAAGAGCACATCAGGGGGGGTCTTTAATATCGGATCTACAACTGTTTCTTGGTACAACAGGAATCAGAGATCCATGGCACTCAGTTCAGTAGAAGAGGAATACATGGTAGTGATTCAAGCTGCATGTGAGGCTATTTGGATGAGAAAGCTCTTGGCTGGTTTGTTTGGTTCTTATTTAGATCTGATAGTGATTCATTGTGATAATCAGAGTTTCATTAAACTCTCGATTAATCCTGTGTTTCATGATAGATCTAAGGATATAGATATCCGGTATCATCATCTCAGAGATTGTGTGCAGCGGAAGATCATGTTGCTTCAGTACATTCCTACAAAAGATCAGGATGCAGACATTCTAACGAAGGTGCTCACCAGGAGAAAATTCAAATACCATAGAGACAATATTGGGGTGAAGGATAATCCCTTTCTTGTTGAGAGGGAGTGTTGAAAAGTCAACAAGAAATGTGTGTCTAATTTATTTTTCCCTTAAATAAATTGGACAATAAATATTAATCTATTATCTCATAATTACTTGAAAATAATTAACTGAAATGGAAAATCATTTAGCTATAGAAAATTCAAGTTCAAAAGTTGAATGGTGGGACATCAAAGTCAAATTAGTTGTAAATGAGTGATTCGAAGTTGTAACAGAGTTGGATGTGTAGTTATGTGAGTTGTGAAGTAGTTTAACTCAGTTAAGTGAGTTAAGCTAAGTTGTACTAGTTGTAACTAAACTTACACTAGTGAGAGATCAGTGAATTAATTATTAGCTAATTCACAATCAATGATCTCACATGCAACTGAAGATTTACCACTATTAACTACATGCATGTTAGATCCAGTGGAGACCTAGTTGAGATAACAGGTGAAAGGGACAGTTTGGCTATCAGCTGTGATTTGAGTGAAGTGAACTCATGCAATCACACACACAGTAGATGTTCCCATGAGGAATGTGTAGCCTAGGAAACATGAATTAGAATTCATTTGCAGGTTTTCCATTAGCAGGGATTGCGTAGAGGAGGCATGTTGTCTGGGAGCAGTAAATTGACACATGAATTTGTCAATTTTTGCATGACAGTGTGAGACGATTGTATATTGTACTGAGAGCTCTTGGATTAGAGTTTTGTATGATATTGTTTCATGATCCATGATATAAACATAATATATGATAGTGGTTTTTTTAGCTTTATGCTTTCCCGGTAAAAACATCTATGTTATGTGTGACTGATCTTTCTTCTTGATATTGCAATTGGTGATCGTGTTTTAAATTCCGCAAGAATATTTGTAGAAGAAATTTTATATTTAACAGTGGCATATAATTGTTAGATCTGGAGAATTCAGGCAACACATAATTTGTATTGAAATTTCTACAAGAAAAATCAGAAGCACTCAACAAATTCAAAGCCTTTAAAACCCTTGTTGAAAATGAAAAGGAGACAAAAATCAAATGTCTTAGATCAGACAATGGTGGTGAATTCACCTCAAAAGAGTTTGATCTTTTCTTTGAAATGAATGGAATAAAAAGACAATTCTCTGCTGCCAGAACACCTCGGCAAAATGGGATTGTTGAGAGAAAGAATAGAACAGTTCAGGAGGCTGCAAGGACTATGCTCAATGAAGAAAAAATGTCAGATGGATATTGGAGTGAAGTTGTAAGCACAACAGTATACACATTGAACAGAGGTCAGCTCAAGGTTATTAGTGATAAGACCCCTTATGAAATATGGTTTGGAATATCTCCATCAGTAAAATACTTCAAGGTCTTTGGAAGTAAATGCTACATCAAAAGACTAGATGAGAGTCTTGGAAAATTTGATGCCAGATCTGATGAAGGTATTTTTCTTGGATATGCTTCAAACAAAAAAGCATAAAGATGATACAATCTTAGATCACATAATATTGTTGAGAGTGCATATTTCAAGGTGGATGACCTAAAAATGATAAGAATCAAAAATCAAGAGACCATACCTAAAAATGAAGATGAAGATGATGATGAGACATTCGGCACACAACTAGAAGAAGTAGAAGAGAATGAAAAATAATGGGAAGAAGATGATATGGATAGAAGTGAAAGTGAAGAAGATAGTCAATGTTGAGTCTCGGTTTTGACATATATAATGCCCTATATTACCTTGTATATGATCCTTTTTGCCTATGCTATAATCATATACTTAACTATTTGTTTAACTTTCTTGAATTAATTTGATTAGAATGTTTTTATCTTGTATAATCCTAACGATTTGATTCATGAGAATCCTATTCCAATACCAAGTCATGCGCTATTTTGTACCAATTCATGCACCTAATCTGATACTCATGGTGTGACTGTGTGTATTTCGGTACTAAACAACCACCTACATGATTTTGATATCAACATTCTTGTACTTGATTTTCACCTCGATTTTTGGGCTGATGATGATGGATCTCAAAATTTGGAGACATAGGTTTTGTCCATAGATGTGTTTTCATTTCGACACGTGAGCCAGAATCGTCATATCACACATGTGTAGACCTCCAGCTTAGGGGGAACGATCCATCCTCAATCCTTTTAAATTTTCCAGAATTTCTAAGATCAGGCCCAGATTTGTGGGAACTGTATCTCCTTGATTAGATAGTGGTTGTACTTGACTTCCATTGATGGAAAATTATTTTTATTTGGATTGGATTGTCTAGATCCAAATTTGTAATGAAAAACCATATAAATTGAGTGATGGATAAGCCAAAAGAGGGAGGAATTGTTATGTTGCAGATTGGATTTCTGAACATATTATCTCTGTAAACATACTTGCTGAAGAATCAATATGAAGTTAAATTCATCAATTCCATGTGTTTAGTAAAGTTTATTGTTCTATAAGTTTCTTTGAGCTTCTTTGTTGGCACGGCAAGGGCCCACCGATCCAACCAAGGTAATCTCATTTGTAATTATTCTGTGAATGTAATTGTGTTTATGTGGATAGTTTACAGCAATGTGTATGTGTGATTAGTCTTTATTTCATTCTCAGGATTGAGCATTGAGTTAATCATTTTGAATTGGTGTGTGTAAGAAAGTGTTAAATAGAATAGATATTTTATTTCTAGATGTTGAAGTGTGGGACTGATATTGTAAGTTTATGATTGTAGCTTCGCAAGGGAACAAAAGGTTTTATCTTTCATCTTCATGTGCTGTAATAAAGCCTTTCAGTGATACTGAATTTTCCCTGTGTTGGTTTGATTAAATTACATAAGGTTGAAGTTGGATTTTATTTCAAGAATGGTTGGAATTGATTGTTTTAGTTGCTACAGGAGACAAGCTTCTTAAAGTTCATCTTTCCAATACAAGTGCCTAACATGAACATACTTGTTTCTCTGGGACAACATTTCTTTGATTGATTGTTTGTCTAGAATTCATTATTAGTTTTCTCTTTTAGGCTCAGAATATGCTTTGAAGTATTTAGAATTCTTATAAACAAAGTTTTTATGATTATTTCCTATATGCAACAGACTTAGGTAGGCTATCTGTTATCGACACATATAGTGTATCAACTCTATTGATTACGAATCCTAGATTGAAATTTAAATGAGTGTAAGATATATATTGAACGTATTTGTACACCAACAGTCAATATGGAGAGATAAGAGATGAATTCCCAAGAAGAGATACAATAACACCATCAATAATTACTCAAAAGAATCATCCCAAAGACCTGATTATTGGAGATATGAATGATGGAGTGCACACAAGAAGACAGCTACTGTATCAAAGATAAATAACATTGTTGTCACATGTTGAGCCTAGCTCGATCAAAGAAGCATGTAAAGATGAGAACTGGATCAAATCTATGAATGAATAATTGGACCAAATTGAAAAAAATCAAACTTGGGAACTAGTTCCTAGACTAAAAAATAAAAATGTCATTGGAACTAAATGGGTATATAAAAATAAAATGAATGAAGATGGGAAAGTAATCAGGAACAAAGCCAGATTAGTATGTAAAGGGTATTCTGAGGTTGAAGGAGTAGAATATGAAGAAACATTTGCACATGTGTCTAGATTAGAGGCAATTGGGATGTTCTTAGCCTTCTCCACTACAAAAAATTTAAAGTGTACCAAATGGATGTCAAGTCATCATTTCTCAATGGAAATTTAGAACAGGAAGTCTACATTGAGCACCCAAAAGGGTTCCAATTAACCAACAAATTATACTATGTATGTAAACTAAAGAAAGCACTCCATGGGCTAAAACAAGCACCTAGAGCGTGGTATGCAAGGCTAGATTCTTACTTACAAAAACATGGCCTAAAAAGGGGATCAACATAAAACAATATTTAATGAAAAATTGATGGTAATAACATCATGATTGTGGAAGTATATGTTGATGATATTATATTTGGTAGTGATGATGAAAACATGAGTAAGGACTTTGCTAGGATAATGCAGCTAGAATTTGAAATGTCTTTGCTTGGGGAACTGAATTTCTTCCTTGGATTACAAATAATACAGTCCAAAAGAGGAGTATCTATCCATCAGTCTAATTATGTTAAAGATATGCTTAAAACATTCCAGTTAGAGGATTACAAACCTATTAGTACACCTATGAAAGTTGGATGCAAACTAAGCAATGATGATGAGTCCAAAACTGTAGATCCAAAACATTAGAGATCAATGATTGACAATTTTCTCTATGTAGCAACTTCTAGACTAGATGTCAAGAAAGCTGTTGGGATGGTGGCTAGATTCCAAGCAACACCAAAGGAGATCCATGTTCAAGATGTAATAAGAGTCTTTAGATATTTAAAAGGAACCATAGATCTTGGTTTGTGGTACCCTAGAAAGGATTCATTCACATTAAAAGCCTATTCAGATGCTGATTGGGAAGGAGGTATAGATGACACGAAAAGTACAAGTGGAGGAGCATTCTTTTTGGGAGAATCAATGGTTTCTTGGATAAGCAAGAAACAATCCTCAATTTCTTTGTCTAGCACTGAAGCTGAGTATATTGTAGCAGCAGAATGTTGCACACAAGTAGAATGGATGAAACAAACTCTACGAGAAATCAATATAGTATTTGAAGAACCCACAACTATCCACTGTGATAATACAAGCATGATAAGTCTCTCTATGAACCCTATCCAATACTCAAAATCAAAATACATTCCCATAAAGTATCACTATCTAAGAGATTAGGCTGAAAACAAAAACATTAAATTCAAATATCTTCCAACACAAGAATAGGTGGCAAATATTTTTACAAAATCCTTAAGCAGAGATGTATTTGAATATCTCAGGAAAAAAATGGGAGTAATCCTTCTTCCTACCTAAATATCTCAAGAAAATAATGCATCAGTTGGCACCTATTTAGGGGGATATAACAATCAATGTCAGAAAGAGTCATTTAGTTATGACATGAAAAGTGTGATTGCAGGAGGTGTTACCAATGGTCAAAGAATATTTATACAAATAGATCATCTAAGAAGAAACCCTTTTCCATTGATGCCAAAGGGGGAGAGTAACTTCAGAGGATAGAAGCATCACCACGAGGGGAGATTGTGTATAAAGTTGGTGTGTTTCCCTCAATGAAAAAGGGGGATATTGTTGGACAAATTGTCATTCATGTGTTGTCATTGATGTCAAAAGTCATAGTAAGCAGAGCAACGAGGTCAATCTCATGAAGAAAATAAATTGACAGAAGAACATTCGTGACTATTGTTAATCATGATAGGATCAACAATTCAATGATAAAATCTCAGGAGGGATAGCAAACATAGAGATCAAAGATCATAAGAGATTGGTACATTGAAAATTAGTAGGTATGGTGCGAATGAAACTCAAATCAAATCGTGACCATTGATGCGAAATCACCCGATCAACGATAGGGATGAATTGTAGGGAGTGAGAGCAGAATTAAAATAATCGCCAGTTACAATCCCACAATTTGTCTGGATCATCAGATCTCATAAATTCAAATATCTATGACTGTGGTTGATTCAAATAACGACTAGTTTAAGTCAGATTAAATCATGATCGACGGATATGCAAATGCCAAATCTATGATAGGGATAGATTGCGGAGATTGAAAGTAGAATTAAACATCGTGCTATTTCCAATCCCGCAATTAGTCAGGACTGTTGATCTGCTTCAAGAATATCCACAAACGTTGGATCACTTTTGAGTGGAAGGATAGGATAAGCTACAAGAGCTACATCAAAGAATGGATTGAGCCGTCGATATAAGATCCTGATCGAACGAACATCCTTCAGTTTGGGTCTCAAGATATGAGGAACTTACGCTCCGTCAGTTTGAGATTTGAAATCCCCAGAATGTGAAGTTTTGTCAGTCATCGAATCGTGTTAAAGTGGAAGGACAGGATAAAGATAGAAGAGTTGCATTACAGAATATATCAAACTGTTGATCTAAAGAACCTGATCCACAAACATAATTCACTTCCTGTACAAAGAAGCGATGAACTTATGCCCCCTCAGTTTGAGATTTTAAATCCCCGAAATGTGAATTTATGTCAGCTGTTGGATCGTGTTAAAGTGAAAGGACAGGTGTTGGGCCCATGATATGACTGATTTTATGACGTTAATTAGGTCCTTTTTGCCGAATGTGTATATGCGTTTTCATGTTTTGAAGAATTTTTTGCAATGATTTTGAGTTTAAATCAGTATGTTTTTATGATCCCAAGAGACTAATTCATGTTTTGTATGCCACAGGGAAAAATCGTAGCTTGTTTTTGTTGGATTAATGAGAGGGCGGGTGAATCAGTAATAGCGTAATTATAATCCTTTATCTTCAAATGTTATATCAATGTAGAATTATTATCCAATAATGATCAGTAAGAAATAAACAATCACATAGATACACAGTACACCAGTGTTTTACGTGGAAACTCAAATTGGGAGAAAACCACAGAATGCTTTTTATTATATGTATTGAAGAATTACATTCATTGGAAGCACCAACTTCCTTTGTTTTCTAGCTGCAACTGGAAGGAGGCTCCAACCCACTAGTTTCTCAGGCTACAACCTAAGGGAAGCTCCAACTGCCCAATTCTCTGGCTACAACCAGAAGGAGGCTACAATCCCCAATGTTCTCCGGATATAACCGGAAGGTGGCTACAACCACCTATCCTTGCTCCATACTTACACCCTGGAGTAGAAGTAGAATGATGGAACCACTATCACACTATCACTATGAGATATACCGCTGTAAACTTGTACCAATAAATCTAAACCATGCATCAACCTGTACCTCAACCTGTAATCAACTTGTACCATAAACAAGTGCATCAACCATGCACCAACCTGTAATCAACCTATAGCATAAAAAAGTGCATTCAACCTTGTACCAAGTATGTACCAATCATGTGTCAACTACTCGTCAACTATGACTCATCAATATGTACCAACATCATCAGCTTTACACCTCATGTATGTGCCAACTCATCAACAACTTGTCTCAACCATGTACTCAACATGTACCTCAACCAAAATCCCTCATCAATTTCATCATCCAAATATTATTTGTAGCTCTGTAATAGACCTGGTGTATATGATCACATTACTGCAAACCTTCCTTAACTTTAACAACAAGAGACTAGCATTTTCATCAAACTTTTCCTTAGTCTCACATGAATGGTTTTGGATTAGTCAACAACCCTAAATTGAAGTAATCATAACTTTGAACCTGTAATGTATAAATATTTGAAACTGATACAAAATGTTCTTCAGTTTGTTTTATACAATTCCTCCAAGTGTCACTGCTTGGAACCTCTCAGAAAATGATTTATAGCAAAAATGGCATACCTTGCTGAATTCTGGATTATTCTAGAGAGCGACCTTGTAGAGCGTCCCCTGCACGAAATATTTAATGAATTGATCTGAAAATTTTACAAAGAATACAAAATACTATACCCTAACTAAAAATTTTTGTCTCACTAAATTTGGATCTGTTATGAAGAAGTTATGACGTTTTTACCCGAAAGACCTATTTTTGACTAGTTTCAGGACTAGCCACAAACCCTATTTTCCACGGAGTGTAACTCCCAAAATACAACGACCCAGAAGCTGATTTTTTCACCATAGATAATTGGATATGTTTTGTCAATGGAATAGCAATTTAACGCTATGAATCATTATAAAAAAAAAGTTATAGCAAAAATGGTGAGATGATTTGTAAATAACATACCTTAGAAAGCACCATCAAAAGAATTTATCCTTCCTTGCATTTCAACCTTCTTTTCTTCACCTTGCCTCATAATTTTGTCTTATATATCCTTGGTTACCTCAGACACCTATATATATTCAATATTTTCAAGTGTGATTAAAATGAGAGAGCCTTGCCTCTTATTTATACTCTCCAAGTGGCTTCCTTAAAAACATCTTCTAGGTCACTTGGCCCCACTTTCCTTATTTTAGGGTTAACCCACTTCTAATTTCTCAATTAAATTTATTATTGAAATAATTTATTTTGTATTCACTTTGAATTATAATACACTCATTACTTCACTTTATTTTTTAATTTTTAAAATCTCTTAAACCACTTTGACTACTTTGACCTTTTGGGGCTTCTAGATGACATATGAGGGTCCTCCAACTTCGTAAGGCCATAATTCTCAAACCGTGAGGAGTTATGTGACGTTCCACATACCAACAAAAATGGCATGACATGTACTATCCATATAGAATAGTATTATCTAAAAATGTATCATAACTAATACCATTACCCATCAAACAAACTTGGGTCCTGTTGGAGATGCCCTTGTTTTTACCTTGCGCATTTTTCAATTTTTGATACTTGAAATCTAAAGTTGATTTTCTTTTTCCTTTCGAGATTTTAAAACTCTAAAATCTTGTCGCTTGGACAATAATGCTTTTCCACTTTCAAAACAGATCCATTTTCACAAGTATGTTTTCTCTTTTGTTTTATTTCGGGATATCGCAAGTCGGATACTTTAATCTTTGAATCCACAAGTCCTGAGTCGCGAAACGGCGAACTCATTTTTATTTTTCACCCAAGACATTAACTAGGGTAAAACCTTTAACCCATGATTAGACGTCGTCGGGGTTTCGCGCCTCGACATTCGTCAAACCGAAGTTTTTGTTTTTACATCCCCGATAGCCAAGAACACGATAACTTTTGTGATAACCTTGGTCAGGGATTAAAGGTAAAAAACTAAACATGGTTAAATTTGGTTCTCGGCAATTCGCCACTCGGCATTTTCCTTCATAAAGTTAAGGGGAAAAAAACCCCGACTCACGAAGTTGCGACATGATTATAGTAATATTAATTAGTAGCCTAATCTAATATTTTGTTCCCATAATTTGAGCCCTAATTATCGCCACATCGCGGTTTCGCGACTCGGCATACCATTCTCTCAAAAATCTATCTTCGAAGTCCCAAGTCGCGAAACTACGAATAAATTAATTATATAATTAATGATGCTCCAAATCATAGTTACTGCTAATTAAGCTAAAATCGGCACTCGCAGTCTCGCGAGTTGAAGAATCAAAATGTAAAAAGGAAATTCACGATGCAACATACAGCGAGAAAATTATTTACGTTGCTAAGATTTGAAAATTTAAAATAATGCAAAGTATGTCCCGCACATCGAGGTTTTCACATTTCCCGAGGTAGCTTTTTGCTCTCCATACTCCGAATGAATGTCAGATCGCCAAACATTGATGACATTAATGAAGAATTAGGGTGAATCCACGAATAAATAAGATCAGATTTTACGCATTAAATTGTTTCTAATTGCGATTTGACAGACCTATGTCGAAGAGTACAGAATTTTAAAATATAAATGGGAGTATCATTTTATTTTAAACATTTTGCATAAGCGCACAGAGCTCACCCTCGGATGACATTTTTCGAGGGGCGAGATCTTATGGGGAAGTGCTAGTCAGGATCCGATCTTTAGCACCCGAAGACATGGCATCAGTATTAAAATTCCAAGAACATAGATGAAGAATCCTTCCCACTGTGTTGGGAGGTTTGGGTATTTTCGAGGGTAAAAAGAAGGATGTTGAAGGTTCTGAGGATCAAATTTCTAACTTCGAAAAACACCAGGAAGGGGAGCATGGGAAGAATCCCGAATCAGAAGAAGAGACTACGGACCCACCCAAGGAACATAGTTCAGAGGTGGAGATAAAAAACACAAACTCGCCAGAAACCCAGAATCCAGAAACTAAGATGAAGACCTCTAATCCTCCGAAGAAGCAGGACTCATTCGTCACACCAGGAAAGGAAGTGAAGCAGATTGGGGAACCCATCGCTTCTGTTACCCCCTTGCAGTCAACGCAAGGAAATATAGAAGAAGGATGGATTTTCGGTGAGGAGCTAAGGCCTATCAGAGCAGAAGAACTTCCCCCAAATGAGTTCTTCTTTGACAAAAAGAGAAAAGTAGTTGTGAAAAGGGAGGTTTACCAGGATGAAGGATCGACTGCTAAAAAGTTCAAAGTTATGACCGATGGAAAGAACAAAAAGAATGAGGAATTTGCCATGGAGATCGAAAGAACGTTGGGAGCATATGCATCGGTGAATCAATTCTCAGTTGGGATGTTAAAAATCCAGCTGAAAAGAAAGAATCGCCTGATCAAGACTCTCGAAGCCAGGGTGGTTTCGGCCACAGAAAGCACTAAAGGTCAGGTGAGTGGGGAAATAGAACTGGCCCGATTAGCCGATAAAAAGGAAATAGAAGTGCTCAAAACTAAGTTGGAACAAGCACATTCAGTGATCCGAGACGGTCGGGTGTAGGCTAGTCAGCAGAGGACTATGATTGCAGAGCTGCAGGCTCAGGTGGAGATCGCTGAAAGTAAGGTGATTGATGTCAAGGGGTTTAAATCTCAAGCAACCCAGATTCGAAACAAGATCTCTTCTACACAGCAGAGTTTGCTTGCCAAAGTAGGAACAATCCGAGAAGATTGTCTGTTGATGCATCGGATTTCCGAGAACCTAACTGTCAAAGAAAGGAATGCAGAAGCAGCTCGGGTCGCCTTTCAAGAGGCAGTGATAGCTACAAATAACAATTTTTCGACATTTTCCTTCATAAAGTTAAGGGGCCAAAAACCCCGACTCACGAAGTTGCGACATGATTATAGAAAGATTAATTAGTAGCCTAATCTAAGATTTTCTTCCCATAATTTGAGCCCTAATTATCGCCACATCGCGATTTCACGACTCGGCATACCATTCTCTCAAAAATCTGTCTTCGAAGTCCCGAGTCACAAAACTGTGAATAAATTAATTATATAATTAATGATGCTCCAAATCATGGTTACTGTTAATTAAGCTAAAATCGAAACTCGCAGTCTCGTGAGTTGAAGAATCAAAATGTAAAAAGGAAATTCATGATGCAGTGAACAACGAGAAAATTATTTACGTTGCTAAGATTTGAAAATTTAAAATAATGCGAAGTATGTCCCGTGCATCGAGGTTTTCACATTTCCCGAGGTAGATTTTTTCTCTCCATACTCCGAATGAATGTAAGACTGCCAAACATTGATGACATTAATGAAGAATTAGGGTGAATCCACGAATAAACAAGATCAGATTTTACGCATTAAATTGTTTCTAATTGTGATTTGACAGACCTATGTCAAAGAGTACAGAATTTTAAAATATATACGGGAGTTTCATTTTATTTTAAACATTTTGCATAAGCGCACAGAGCTCACCTTTCTCCGAGCGAACTAATTTCTGTATGTATACATAGGTCTATTGAAGAAGAGCGAAAACACAAGCTTCAGCTATGGCTCCACGAAAAGCTGCAAAAGTGAATGTCGAGATTGCAGCGCAGGGCCCAGACAATGTCTCCAATACTTCACCTCGGAGTGGCGGTTCAGTACCTAGCTGGTCATTTGTTTCAGATATTCTGCAATCTGAGTTGGTGAATTATTTAGACTCTGACGACAATGATAATGAAAATGACGACCTGAAAACTAAATACAAGATAGTTGTTCAGTCTGGAATGCATCGGGTTGCAACTAGACCACGGTTTCTCCCATATTATGACATGATCCGATGGGCATTGGATCACATAGACTTACCCACCAGAACTATCATAAACGACCAACGGGCCACTGTTGAGACTTTTTGACCGGAGCATATCCATACCATGTATAAGCTCCCAACAACATCTGAATACACATATGATGCTAACTTCCTAGAGGAATTTAAAGAGAAGGAATGCACTCAATATGACAAAACCATGCTCGGTTTGATAAAGGATTGGGTTTCACACTCCGCGAAATTCAGAGCAAACGACTAGGGCATTTATTTAATCACTTCACTGGAGCCATAGTATATGTATGTGGCAATGATGACATGTAGACTATTTGGAAAGGAGGATACCTCGCATTTTTACATTGCGTGGGTACCTCTCATCTTTCGGGTAGCAGAAGGTTGCTCATTTAATTGGGCAAAGACACTCTCGGATAGTTTTTTCAATAGGGTCACAGAGTATCGGGAGAAAAAGGCAGCCGGGAGACCATCCTCATTTTTCATGTCTGCGTATATCATGGATGCGATATGTTCCTTAACACCATTCCCTTTGATGAGTTGGGCTTGGAATCTAGCCCAAGAAAAAACTGTACATGAATATCACGACAAACTGTGGGAAAATAAAGCAAACAAATTTATTTATTAATTTTCAACTAGGTGATGGTGCCCCTGCACATTGCCATTTTTGGTCATTCGCCACCTCGTATCTCGGATAGTATTGCAGCAAATCTGAGTGGTATAGCAGACTGGTACGTAGAAGCAGAATTTTCCTATTTCAGAGTGTTCGAAGCTACTGTTCCCCCACTTGTGCTACCACTGTTCATCCCCGACAAGCTGGCCTGTTGTGAGATTGCCCGACAAACAGTGATTGGCGGAGTGAGTAAAGAGCTCAAAGCATCATCGAAGAAGGTATGGCCGTTTTTCCCTGTTCGACTAAATTCTTATTCTTTATTGGATTTTGGGCATGCTAAAGCTGAGGCTGCAACCTTGGAAGACTTGAGTTTGGTCTCTATTGAGTATAAAAAGCATGATCCTTAGAAAATTGTAAGAAACCATTTGGCAAATTGTGGGCTGAAGAAGTTTGAACACGAGTGTTCCCCCTCGGATGACATTTTCCGAGGGGCAAGATCTTATGGGGAAGTGCTAGTCAGGATCCGATCTTTAGCACCCGAAGACATGGCATCCGTATTAAAATTCCAAGAACATAGACAAAGAAGCCTTCCCACTGTGTTGGGAGGTTTGGGTATTTTCGAGGGTAAAAAGAAGGATGCTGAAGGTTCCGAGGATCAAATTTCTAACCCCGAAAGACACCAGGAAGGGGAGGATGGGAAGAATCCCGAAGCAGAAGAAGAGACTACGGAACCACCCAATGAACATAGTTCAGAGGTGGAAATAAAAAACACAGACCCGCCAGAAACCCAGAATCCAGAAACTAAGACGAAGACCTCTAATCCTCCGAAGAAGCATGACTCATTCGTCACACCAGGAAAGGCAACGAAGCAGATTGGGGAAGCCATCGCTTCTTTTACCCCCTTGCAGTCAACGCAAGGAAATATAGAATAAGGATGGATTTTCGGTGAGGAGCTAAGGTCTATCAGAGTAGAAGAACTTCCCCCAAATGAGTTATTATTTGACAAAAAGAGAAAAGCATTTGCGAAAAGGGAGGTTTACCAAGATGAAGGATCGACTGCTAAAAATTTCAAAGTTATGACCAATGGAAAGAACAAAAAGAATGAGGAATTCACCACGGAGATCATAGGGACGCTGGGAGCGTATGCATCGGCGAATCAATTCTCGGTTGGGATGTTAAAAATCCATCTCAAAAGAAAGAATCATCTAATCAAGACTCTCGAAGCCAGGGTGGTTTCGGCCGCAGAAAGCGCTAAAGGTCAGGTGAGTGGGGAAATAGAACTGGCCTGATTAGCTGATAAAAAGGAAATAGAAGTGCTCAAAACTAAGTTGGAACAAGCACATTTAGCGATCCAAGACGGTCGGGTGTAGGCTGGTCAGCAGAGGACTATGATTGCAGAGCTGCAGGCTCAGGTGGAGATCGTTGAAAGTAAGGTGATTGATGTCGAGGGGTTTAAATCCCGAGCAACCCATATTTGAAACAAGATCTCTTCTACACAGCAGAGTTTGGTTGCCAAAGTAGGAACAATCCGAGAAGATTGTCTGTTGATGCATTGGATTTCCGAGAACCTGACTGTCAAAGAAAGGAATGCAGAAGCAGCTTGGGTCGCCTTTCAAGAGGCAGTGATAGCTACAAACAACAGATTTTCGACATTTCCTCCCAGACTTACCCTCTCAGAACAAACTAGAGGTAACATTCTGTTGAAGGATTGGGAGCATAATATTGACCTAAGCAAGGAACAGGCCCAAAAAGTAACAAATTCATTAGAAGAAGCCTTGAATGCTATATATGGCGAGCTGTTGGGTATAGACAGTGGAGGTGATGCAGAAAAACTAATACAAATGAACGTAGAACATATCTCACTTGATCTGAAAGAAAAGAATGAGAGAGATGTGGCCGACATCTCTCAAATGAATATGGTGGACATGGCTCGAGTTGACAAACACTTGGTTCAACCCAGCGCGCAACTAAGTGCTATTGATATAATTGATGTGCAAATGGGGGATAAGATACAACATTTGTCCCAAGAATGCTATTTCGTCGAGGCCAGCTGTCAGGCTGAACCTTCACAGCTAGTATCTCAACTCGTGGAAAGGTGTATCACCTGCACCAAGGCCGCTAAAAGACAAGCACCTAGCACCAATTGAAAATAGAGTAGGATAAAGGGAACAATTGCGCTCGTATCGGTTGTAACCAATTTTGTGAAACCGTTAAGAGTCTAACTGATCTGTAGAATTGTATAAATATAGCAGAGAAAGAAATAGAAAGGGATGGACCTTTTTGGTATTGATTGTAATAGAGTTTTTGCATTCAAGAAGTTAATACAAGCAAATTTGAAGATTCCCAATTCCGTCACAACTGTGTTACAAGTTTGTTTCTTTATGTCTCATTTTTCATTTCATTCCATTTTTCATAATTGATGTGTATCGCTATACTTTAGTACGACCACTACTATAGCGAAGGAATTTCATCTTTCTGTAATTGGTTATTGTCTTTCCTCTGCACTAGCTATCAGCGGGTGTAAGACCAATTTGCATTTACAGAATTATATATTTATTTACACTATGTCAATTATTTCTATACTAATTTCTTCTTCTGTGTATGTGTGAGTTTTCTATTGACAGGAACCTTACGTTATCTACAGCTAAATGTTTTTCTCCCACCCCACATATTTTTATAAAAAATAATACAGTTACGGGAAAGGGCCTTCAGTTTGCATTCCTATTTTATTCTTAAAGTAAAAATTTATTTTTATTTAGACCAAATTGAAACATCTTTGAAATCTCTCTTTAAATCATTTCTTACAGGTATTGTTCCTCAATGACTGTCCCCGCAGCAACTCAACCTAATATTGAACCCAGACTATCTAATTAAACACATATTGCTTTAAATCTTTTTGACACAATCCTTAAAACTACTAACACCCGGGAAGAACTTGAACGTTCATGGGCAGCCATTGAACAAGATATTACTACTCAGGAACAGTTGGAAGCTAGACAATGAGAACGTAGAAATCCTCATTAGTTTCCTATACCGAAGGTTAGCGTAATCTTTTTATAAATCTTTAACATACTTTCGGATGCCTTGAAACTGTACTTTTAAGCCTTAAGTACAGACTCAAGAACAACATTCTTTCTGGCGCCATTGCCGGGGAGCGAAGTTACGAAATCTTTTCCCTAGGAAAACGACAAACTATTTTGTTGATAGTGTTACTCTTTGATAGTGAACACAGAGTGCACATAGTTTTAAGGCTTTTTTAAATCTTTCACTTGGCGACTCGATGAAAACATAAAGTGGCTTCTGGTAGAAAGAGTACCAGACAGAACTCGGATGGCAAGCTGATTACACCTGTTAATGATCCTGAAATTTTTTTAAGAGTGAGAGGCTCGTTTGAGTCAATCGCTGCAGTTTACAAGCCTAAAAACCCACCTTTAAAGACTAGATGCCATTCAGAACCTTCTACTTCATGCAGTCTTCTCTTTGATACCAAAGATCTGATAACAAATTGCTTTGAATTTAGGAGTGAGACCCATCAGACTTTTCCATCTATAAGCAAGAGAAAGGGTCCTTTAGAAAGATCGTTGTCAGTTGACATACCAGCTTTTCTTCGACAGAATTTGCTAGTCTCGCCTGATTCCAAAAAGTCTGTTACACACTCATTTTCTACACCCGATTCGATGGGAGGCGTTGGAGGAGGTGGTGGAGGTGGTGGAGGTCAAGTAAATCCCCCTCCACCCAGAGTTTTTGCAAAAGTAGCAGCGAGATACGCTCCCCTGGTTTTACTCGTTCCCCTCCATGATTTGCCTAAAAACTACATCAAAAACCTTCCTAAGTTCACTGGGGAGGGTGATCTAACCGTAGCCGAGCATATAAACTTCTTTGACCAGTTCGCAGACATCTATGGTATTGAACATGAGGATGTTTATTCGAGACTCCTTGTCTAGACCTTTGAAGGACAGGTCTGAACTTGGTTTCAGAGCCTTCCTGCAGCTTCTATTCGGACATATGACGCATTGGAAGATGCTTTCCTGAGACAATGGGGAGAGCGGAAAGATCACTTATATTACCTTACCGAGTTTGGGTCTCTAAAGAAAAAGAACTCAGAAATAGTTATGGAATTTATTATGAGATTTAACAAACTGTATAATAAAATTCCAGCCGCTGTTAAACCTTCCGAACCCTCAGCCAAAGTAACCTTTGCAGGAGATTTTGAACTTGATTTTGCACTACTTTTGCGAGAAAGAAGAGGAGCCACCCTAAATAGAATGCAAGACGATGTTGTCGAAATAGAATCAAATATGATGGCTTCAGGTAAATTAAAGGCTAAAGTAGAAACAATCAACCGCAAAAATAGATGTTATAGGGAACCAGCGGGTCCTTCGGGGTCAAATAGATACACTGATGATAGAGTAGATGATATGGCCCGAATAATTAAAGAACTATCTAACAAAATCTCTAGGATGGAGTTGGATCAGGCTAAAGATGATTCTTCTAATAAAAAGGACTTCAGGAGAAACCCAAATCCCCAAAATCAACAGAGACAAATAAAGAATGAAGATTAGAAAATACAAGCTCTACTAAAAAACGAAAATTTTATAGGAGCAAATGACCTCCAAGATTTCAGAGATTCGGAAGATGGAGTCGCGTGTTTCGGCGATGAATGTTCACAGCCATTTTTGACCAGGGAAGACTATGAGAAATCTTTAAATACCCATCAAGCGTCTAATGAAGAGGAAGAAGGTGATCATACTGACCTCTGCGTATCTCAACCAGAAACAGAAATGATAGCGGCTGAGTTTCAACCCAAATACAATCTAAGATCTAAAAATAAGACCACCTCAACTGACCAACCTAAAAGAATCCTTCAAAGGGGTCAATATCATGAACCTCCTTTGGAAGAGACATTGTTACCCATCAATAAAATCAAGGTAGAAAAAACTCAAGAGTCCGAGGTGAAAAAAGTTGAAACCCAAACAAAGGAAACTGGACCAGTAGATAAAGTTACATATTCTACTAAGATCACGAGTGATAAAGAAATCCAGACAAATAATTCGGAAAGAAAAATCTCGGAAGTCTTAACCAAAGAAATGGACAAGATAAATACATCTTTCAATTTTGAAAATGAATTAAATAAAATTAAGATACCAATTCCTTTGGTAGAATAAGCAAAAAAACCCACTTATCGGAAGCAAATTGCCAAAGTGATGGGATTCTATGAGTCAGAAAGTCACTTCGATGTTATCAACCTAGAAGACGACAGACCTGACATCACCTTTGGTCCTCATTTTGAGGGATCCAAGGACAACATTGCTCCTTTCTATATCACCCTGAATATACATGATCAGTTACTGCATAACTGTATGTTAGACTCCAGGGCTTCACATAATGTTATGCCCAAAATTATAATGGAGAGGCTGGGGCTCCATATCACTAGACCCTATGGAAACCTATACTCATTTGATTCCAGAAAGGTTAAATGTATGGGAATGATAAAAGATCTGGTAGTTACCCTGGCTCAGGTCCCGGTCAAGAGTATCCTGATGGATGTGGTTATCGCAAATATTCCCCCCAAATATGGTATGTTGTTATCCAGATCAAGGGGAGCCAAGTTGGGGGATTCTCTACAATTGGACATGTCATATGCCACAATTCCTATATTCGGCGATCAGTTTACCTGTTTGTACAGATAAACAAGATTGGCGTATACTGTCAGTGATCCTCAGAACCCAAATAACTTTCCCATTTACGTTGTAGACCAAGATCTGGGGAATTGCATATTGTCATTTGATGATGGCTTAGATGGGTGTCCAGAAGAACTTGATGTGAAGCAGGAAGAACTTAGCCCCTTGACGGAAGATTTATGCAAAAATGGTATTTGGAAAATGTACTTCGATGGCGCTACATCTTCTGAAGGAGCTGGTGCTGGCATACTTTTGGTAGCACCTGAAGGTAAGTTTATTGTTGCTTTCTCATATTGTTTGTAGTGGGACATAGATTACACCAATAACGTATGTGAGTATGAAGCATTAATCTTAGGTTTAGAGGCTGCAAAGAAGTTAAATGTAAAAAACTTGGAGGTTTACGGTGATGCTAAATTGATAGTAAGACAAGTAAACCGACAATACCTAGCCAAGCATCCCAGACTAAGAACTTACAAAAATTGTGCTTGGGATTTGATGGAGAATTTTTTCTCATGTGTAAAAGTTCATTTTATTCCTCGCGTAGAGAATATACATGATGATGCATTGGCTAAGGCAGCCTCAACCTTTTCTCCTCCCACGAACGTTAAACTGAAATATCATATTGAAATCAGATATAAACCCTCTATACCAGACAATGTTCAACACTGGAAGGTCTTTGAAGATGACAAACAAATTCATAAATTTATTATGGCAATAGGTGAGTTCTCTGAAACTCATCCAGACCAAGAAAACCAAAACGACCCGATGTGAATTATGCAAGAGGGTGAAGATCCTGAAACCTTTCGAGAAAAAATAGCGGATCATCGCCTGTTGGTCCTTAGAAACAACCAAATCCCGAAAGGATTAATTCCTTTAGAAATACTCTTCAATCAGAACGACATACCTGTGAAATCCACTTTGCAGCCCCAACCAGAAGAAGTGGAGGACTGCGACATAGGAACTAACAAAGAATCCAGGATAGTAAAGATATCTAAATTCATCCCTCCCAAGGTAAAAGACCAGTACAGAGACCTACTCAGACAGTGTAAAGATGTTTTCGCCTGGTCCTATGATGAGCTTTGAACATATGATACATCCATAATTGAGCACAAGATACCGTTGAAGCCCAGGGTCAATCCTTTTAGGCAAAAGCTCAGGCAATTTAACCCCATTTTGTTGCCGGTCATTGAAAAGGAAGTTAAGAAGCTTTTAGATGCGAAAATAATTGTACCTCTAAGGTACTCAGATTGGGTGGCAAATTTGGTCCCTGTCAGAAAAAAGAATGAAGAAATCAAATTGTGTGTGGATTTCTAGAGCTTGAACAGGTCCTCTCTTAAGGATAATTATCCACTTCCCAAAATGGATCATGTCCTAGAAAGGGTAGTTGGAGCAAATCGAATGTCTGTGATAGATGGGTTCTTTGGGTACAACCAAATCGCCATGAACGAGCAAGACAGAGAAAAAACTTCTTTCACCACACCATGGGGTACATTCATGTATGACAAAATGCCGTTTGGTTTGATGAATGCAGGGGCTACATTCCAGCGCGCTATGGACATCACTTTCATAGGAGAAAGAGACAAGTTCGTAGTCATTTACCTTGACGATTTGACGATTTTCTCTAAAACCGATGAAGAACATTTGATCCATTTAAAACAGACTTTCAAAAAATGTCGCAGGTATGGCCTATCTTTGAACCCAAAAAAATCACATTTCGCTATGCAAGAAGGTAAGCTTCTGGGGCATATCATATCTAAAGATGGGATCAGGATCGATCCTAAGAGGATTGAAGCAATACAAACTATCCGTATTCCTAGAAACGTAAAAGAAATTCAATCTTTCTTAGGTACAATAAATTTTTTACGAAAGTTTATACCAAATTTTGTTGAGATTGTCAAATTGATCACAGGAATGTTGAAGAAAGATAGCAGAGTAAATTGGACGACCGAGGCTAAAGCGTCATTCGAGCATATTAAAAAAGTCATCAGCGAGGCACCTGTGTTAGCAAGACCAGATTACTTGAAAGATTTCCTCATCTTCTTGTTCGCTTCTGAACATACTATCGCCGCGGTGTTGCTGCAAAAAGATGATGAAGGCTTTGAATGGTTGATCGCGTTTTTTAGCAAGAGCCTTAGAGACGCTGAACTAAAATATGATATAATAGAAAAACAGGCATACGCAATGGTGAAAGCGCTAAAATCATTCAGAACCTATGTTCTGCATTCAAAAATTATCGCGTACATACCAACCAGTGCTGTGAAGGATATATTGGTACAGCCAGATAGTGATGGAAAATGAGGGTGCTGACTCGCTAAAATACAAAAATTTGATCTGGAAGTCAAGCCTACTAAATTGATAAAAGGGCAGGGTCTAGCCAAACTCTTGGCTGAGTCGAACCTTAGAGCTCTTGATATCAATTGCCTACAAGGGGAAGATAGAGACACACATTTGCAAGAGCCAGATGACCAGACACATCCAAGCAAGGTTGAAGAAAAATTCATGTCGTCAGGCTGGTATAAAGATATAGTTTTCTATTTGTTAAACCTGAAATGTCCAGATGGACTATCACCAACCAAATGCAGAACTTTAAAACTCCATGCTGTAAAATATTGCATCTCCGAAAATCAACTATACTGGAAGGATCCACTCGAGTTCTTACTAGTCTGTCTGGTTGAGTCGGAAACTCCACGGGTCATAGAAGAATTTCATGAAGGAATCTGTGGAGGAAACCATGCATGGAGAGCCACATCCTACAAGATCCTGAGGGCTGGATACTATTGGCCGAAACTATTTTCGGACGTCAATGCCAAAGTGCGTGCCTGTTACTCGTGTCAAATATTCGCTGTTAAGCAAAAACTCCCTGCACTGCCACTTGTTCCAGTCAAAGCCGAAGTTCCATTTCAACAATGGGGTTTAGACTTTATAGGGGAAATTAATCCCCATTCCAGTGCTCAGCATAAGTGGATCTTAATAGCCACAGATTATTTTACAAAGTGGGTGGAAGCCATTCCAACCAAAAGGGCAACATACTCAGTGGTGATCGACTTCTTGGAAGATAACATCTTGTCAAGATTCCCCCGAAAGATCGTTACCGACAACGCCCAGGCCTTCAAGTCCATGGCTATGATCAACTTCTGTCAAAAGTAAAATATCGTTCTTGTCCATTCCACTGCTTATTACCCTCAGGGAAACGGGCTGGCTGAATCATCTAATAAGAGCATGGTAAACGTAATAAAAAAAGTACTGGATGAAAACAAAAGGTCCTGGCATGTGCATTTGAAGTATGCATTGTGGGAAAACTGCATTAGCACTAAAAGGTCTATCAGCATTTCACCGTTTCAAATGGTCTATGGGACCAAGGAAGTTCTACCTATAAACTTAGCATTGCCAGTGATGAAATTATGGCAGGATCAGAACAAAGAACCTAATCATGTAACCAGGATAATTAACCCGCTGATCGAGGTTCAACAACATAGAGTAGAGGTTGATGAGAAAATGCAAAAGTACCAAGATGATATGAAAGCATTGTTCGATCTCAAGGCGAAGGACATAAAATTCCTCCTAGGTGACTTAGTGTTAATATGGGATACGAGAAGGGAAGAAGCCGCGAAGCATGGCAAATTCGATCACCTTTGGTATGGACCATTCAGGGTCTCGGCTCCAGAAGGAAAACATTCCTTTCTTCTGGAAAATATTGATGGAGAAGTTCTCAGCGCCCCTGTCAACGGGCGGTATCTAAAGCACTACATGAAGTAATAGTCGTAAATATAAATATATATATATATATATATATTTGTAAATAAATAAATTTCATTATGAATGTTTTGTACATATTTATATTTTCGTTCAAACATTTACTTTTAATTTTTGGTTTTCTTTCCTAAACTCTCAACACATTTCCAATATGCAAGATACCAGATATATAAAATATGCAGAACATAAACAAAATGCTAGAAATGACAGAATAACAGTAAAATATCCAGCATAATCTTCACAATACACAGAAATGATATACGAAATAGCAACAAAAATAACACTTGAATCAGATAGAAATTTTCACAGGCCTCTTCGAGGGGGAAACCTTCAATCAAGCAGCGCTCTGTTACAATAATATCCAATCTAGGGTTCTCATACCCTCGACTCCTATTTATACTAAAAAGAAGCATTTAGAGGAAGATCCTTCTAGAAGCGGAAGCTTCTATTAGGTCTTCTTACATCCACCTTATTCTATTTTATTGAAAGGTCTTATTAATATTGACCTT